>JASPKP010005056.1:12500-16534 GCA_030674155.1 Stramonita haemastoma | reverse complement strand
TTTCAAAACCAACCTCAAGACACACTTATTTAAAAACCTAAGATTTTCGCCTTCTGTTACCACCTCTTATCTGTCCCTGCTTTCATAATCTGAAATCCCTTTCCCCCTGCCACAGTGTATAACCTTAATAAGTGTGTGCGCACGCGCGTGTGCGTGTTTGCACGTGGGTGTGTGTGCGTGCTTGCGTGCGTGTGTGTGTGTACCTTTGAATTTGCTTAAAACTATTGTTATTGATTGCTTGTGTGTTCTATAGGTCGAATACAAGTGCTTTGATTTGTTTTTTGCAAGATATAGCGCTATATTAAGTCCATGTATTATTATCATTATTATGGTAAGGATGAGCAGAGAAAGGTGGACCATGCTTGCATTTTACCTGATGGTGTTAATGATGACAGGATAATGATGTTAACGTGATGATGATGATGATGATGATATGATGATGATAATGACATGACGATGATCATATGATAACTTGATGATGATGGTGATGATGGCATGGTGATGATAATGATTACAGGATGATGATGATATGATGATGACACAATGATCACGACTACATGATGATGATGATGATGATGATGATGATGATGATGATGATGATGACGACGACGGAGGGTGGGCGGACCAGGGAAGGGGGACTGTACTTACACTGTTGGTAATGATGTTGATGATGATAGAGAGGGAGGGGGGATCAGCAGATGAAGAAAGCCGCATTTTAATCGTTGATGAAAATGATGGGGAGGAAGACGGGAGATAAATATCAAGTCATACATGTTTACGGAGCATCTCTAATACAAGTAATCCAGTGCCTTATACAAAGTCCTACAAGTTTACAGTGTAACTGTGGCTCACCTAATTCACTGCCGAAGAGAGTTCTATAGGTTTACAGTGTAACTGTGGCTTACCTAATTCACTGCCGAAGAGAGTTCTATAGGTTTACAGTGTAACTGTGGCTTACCTAATTCACTGCCGAAGAGAGTTCTATAGGTTTACAGTGTAACTGTGGCTTACATAATTCACTGCCGAAGAGAGTTCTATAGGTTTACAGTGTAACTGTGGCTTACCTAATTCACTGCCGAAGAGAGTTCTATAGGTTTACAGTGTAACTGTGGCTTACCTAAGTCACTGCCGAAGAGAGTTCTATAGGTTTACAGTGTAACTGTGGCTTACCTAATTCACTGCCGAAGAGAGTTCTATAGGTTTACAGTGTAACTGTGGCTTACCTAATTCACTGCCGAAGAGAGTTCTATAGGTTTACAGTGTAACTGTGGCTTACCTAATTCACTACAGAAGAAAGTTCTCTAAGTGTATAGTGTAACTGTAGCTTACCTATTTCACTGCATAAAAGAGTTCTACAAGTTTACAGTGTATCTCTGCAACACCTAATCCAGTGACTAAAAATATCCCTACAAGTTTTCAGTACATCTCTAGTACACTTAATCCAGTGTATAAAAAGTCCAACAAGCTTACATGCTATCTCTGGCACAACTAATCTATAAAACAGTCCTACATGTTTACATAGCATGTCAAGCACACCTAGACAAGTGCTTAAAAGAGTCTTACAAGTGTACACGCTTTCTCTGGCAAACCTAATCCATAAAATAGTTTTTTCACTTTTCTTTTGTTGCTCTTTTAGGTTTTTTTTCGCTTTTGCAGGTCGTTCTTGTGTTTCTACCATTCTTTCTTGTTATCAACCTTCTTCTGTCTTCTTTGCGTCTTCTTCTTTTTACATCGGTAGTTTTCCTTTATTTTTATTGCGCTTTTCCTTTATTATTTCCTTTATTTCGTACTTCTACTTCTGTTTCTTTGGCCTCTTTTTTTTTTTTTTTTTTTGCATTTTCTTATGCTTCTTATTCTTTATTTCTGCAACCAAACAGTTCATATGATCTAAACAAAATACAAGCATTAAGAATGAAGGATTACCTCTACACACTCTTCCGTCCTTTTATTCATCTATGCATGAATGCTATCTCTCAAGTGTGTACACACACACCACACACACACACACACACACACACACACACACACACACACACACACACACACACACACACACACACAAAGTAATCATCTTGATAACTGCATTTTTTCCCAGTTAACCCCACCTTTTCATATTTGAATAAGTGTTTATTTTGCAATTTTTTAATTGGGGGACGGGATAGTTCAGTGGTCAAGAGCGCTCGCTTTCCCACACCCAACGTCAAGCAGGGTCGAGTGGTTACCAATGAGATGGGTGACCGTTTGCTCGCCTTGGCTTCAGTACAGTCCCCCCAGTTCACCCAGCTGTCAATGGGTACCTGCCCTCTTCAGGGTCAGGGAAGGTAAAGCGGGGAGGGAGAGGAGATGGGCGCCGCCCTAAACATGCTGGCCCCTAGAGAAACTGAGGTCTCTGACGCCCCGCTCCCCTACGACCAAAAAGGTTATGGGACACCTTTACCTTTTAACCTTTTTACCTTTATTTTGCGAAAACATCCCCCCTCTCTTACAAAGAAAACATGTTTGCCCATTCCGTATTTTTGCTTCCACACTCACTCACACAGGCGACTTAGCCATAACGTCTCTTATATTCCTCCCCATATATAGCTATCCACCGCGCTTCTTCTAAGGTCTCCCTCCCCCCCCCCCCCCCCCCCCCCCCCCCAATACTTCTCGACACCTAAAAACGCAAAAGAAAGGAGAAAATATTCCTGTGTCACGTCTTGTATCATGATATCTACCTGCCTTTTGTGTCCACATGTGGGGGCCAAGTTAAGAAAGAAAGGTTAGTGTAAAAGTTAGTGTTAGCAATTAACATTAGGAACAAGGAAAGGGCTGTCAGTCAGTTGGCTTGTCTGCCTGTATGCATGCATGTGGACACAAAGGCACACAGACAAAATGGTACCTAGATTCTGACACAATGGTTTGGAATTTTTCTTTAAATCACAAATCACCGATCCTGTCAACAAGCCATGGTTTTTGCTGGTTCTTCACTGATTGGATTTTTTATAACTCCTCTCCAGTTCTGAAATCAGCGCAATGGTTTCCGGCAGTCTACTTTTCTTTTCATATAGGCTGTGGATGTTTTACGAAAACCCAAAATTAAGTAAATAAACGAAGGAAAAAGCCCCAAAGTACGGACATTTCAAGCTTATTTCTTGCATTTCCGCATTGTATAATTAGTTTTCAAGCTCTAAAATCAGCGATATCCGGCTTGCTATATTTTTTTTTAATGGCGTCTGTTTTCAGAAGAACCCAAGTTGAATTCATGAATAGAGATAGCTATTAGTCCCAAATAAAAACACATGAAAAAGCCTGCTCTTTTATGTGGTATAATTTTTTTCTGTTCCCAATTTCCTAGCTATAGTAACTTACCCCTTTCTCCCAATGGACAAAAGAACTAGAACTAAGCGAAACTACGGAATTTGCCCAAAACAATCTATATGCAAAAAAACTGGCTCTTTCATTTGCTAGTCTTCTAATTATATATCCAATAACCTATCCACACATAACCTATCACCCGTCCTTCCAGTGATCAGTTTTCCTTTAGAAACTTTTCTACAAAATTGCCAATGAATCCCCTCCTCCCCCCAAAAAATATTCATAATATATACATGCACATGCTCACAAGCACACACACAAACACACACACACACACACACACACACACACACACACACACACACACACACACACACACACACACACAGAGTGTGCGCACACGTAAAACCTGTTCCGCCATTTGGAAGAGTGAGCTATTATGTGCCAGTGAAAACAGATGATAAAATGTTTTACACTACGTGAACACCGGCACTAGATGTTAAAAAGCACTTGAGATTTTATCCACTATCCTCAAAATGGAAGAATACCTTACCCCCTTCACGTACACTCACACGCACGCACACACTCAGATACAGACATAAACACCTCTCTCTCCATCTCTCTCTCTCTCATTCTCTCCCTCCCTCTCTCTCTCTCTCTCTCTCTCTCTCTCTCTCTCTCTCTCTCTCTCTCTCTCTCTCTCTCCATCTCTCTCTCTCTTTCTTTCGTTCTCTCTC
>JASPKP010005056.1:0-5000 GCA_030674155.1 Stramonita haemastoma | reverse complement strand
GAGAGAGAGAGAGAGAGAGAGAGAGAGAGAAGAGACAATGACAATGACAATGACAATGACAATTGTTTATTTTGTGATAAGCATTGACGCCCATTCACAAGGGGACAGCGGGATGGGGACTGGGCACAAAACATAGAATCAATGAAAAGCATAACTAACGACAACCCAAACAGTCCTCATGACATGGATTCCATATCATTGTTTTAAATAGATCTACTGTCATTCATCGGATCTTTTTTTCATGTAGATAAATCTGCCTGGAAATATACATTGTACATTAATTAAGAAACATCTTTGTGAACGTTTCTTTTCCGCACAACAGTAGTCTTAGTAGCGCTCTGTCTCATGTCTCGCATCGTGGAGCGGAAATCTTCAGCTGTCTCTGTCAATTGGTCTAATCTTTCTAGTATATCTGCTATTGTTACAGTCTCTTGCATTTCGTCTTCCGTAGATCCTGCACTCTCTTCCTCACTCTTGCATGCTGCACACTCTTCCCCACTCTCACTCTCTTCCTCTCTGTTATTTTCTGCACGCTCTTCCTGTCTACTATTTTCTGCATGCATCTCATCACTATCATGCGCACGCTTTTCTTGATCTTCCACAACCTCATCCGACCTTTCACCAACAGCCACGTCATTCACACTACCATGGACACAGTTTTTGATTCCATTTATACAACTACAGCCACACTCTCTTGCCACATTCACAATCTCCCCACATAAGTCATCTCCTGCATTTTTGTCGTAGGAAATTGTCACCGTCTGTCTGTCTGTGTCAGTCTGTACCATGTCAATACATTTCTTATCTTTACTGTATCTTGAAGAGGGAGGGTACTGGGTATCATACATAAACATGTCCATGGCAGTGTTGTTGTCGTCAGAATGTTTTTTGGTATAGCACAAACTAGGTGGAGTAGGTAAAAACAAACCCGAGGGGGAAGACACCTGCTCAGTCACTTTCTTTTCGTTGTTTGCTCTATAGGTTTCTGCTCGCCTTCGGTCTCTGCTCACCTGGGACGGACACTTTTTCCGGTACATTGCATTTTGCACTGGAGCAACAGGGGAATGGCTGGCAGTGTTATGTGTCAGACGAATCACAACAACAGTTTGCTGTTCCTGCCCATGCACTTTGAAGGAAGACACTGTTTGTTCATGCAACACTGCATTCAGCATGCACTCTAATGTCACTGGGAGACCCACAACCGGCATTTTGAATAGGAATAATTCAAGAAAAGGAAAAACTTTACTCACAGCTGGAGAGAACACACGTCTTGCTGGCAGCCAAGCAAGGGAAGCCACTCGAGAGAGAGAGAGAGAGAGAGAGAGAGAGAGAGAGAGAGAGATCTTTACTTCTTTCTCTAATTTAAAGGAAAGACTATGGGGTAGGACAGCCTAATAGTTAGAGTGATGCATTTGTGATTTGACGGCTGGGGAACATGGAATGTATGACAATTTTTTTAAAGTTTCAGATCATGCACACTGGTTATCATGTTTAGACATCCCTAAAGGTAGAATGCGGCCGGCTACCTTACTGTTGAGCAAAAACGACCACATACACAAAATGTCACAATTAGTGAAATTCATATCTCTAGCCAAGAAACAAGAAAACATGGCCAGAAACAAGAAAAAGATAGCAACAACAACAAAATTAACAGAAAAAGTCACAGAACACAAATTAAAGAGTAAAATATAGAAGCAAAAATATACATATCTCATCCAGCGTCTAGAAAACGCAGGTCATGATGGCTGCACTCACAGTAAGGTCAACGACACTTGATTCCAGATCCACAGCCCCTGAAAGCATCAAGTCATCATCAGTAGACTGAAAACTTTGTTTTTTATTGACCGGGATATTAGAATAATTTGATTTCATCGGACAGAGTTCGCCATGCTTCTTTATCAGTTAGTCCAAATTCGATTCCAACCAGTTTATGGAGTTGAACATTCAAACACATAATAATGGACATTCAGGTTAGTCTAAATAACAACAATGTATCAGTAAGTTTTTTTAAATAATGGGCAAAAAGGAGATTTTTCTTTCAAGAGTAAGATTTTTCTTTCAAAGCAATCATCTATTCTGGATATAGAAGCTTCCATGTCTGCAACATCCAAACATAACAAGTTCTGTAGTAAAAAAAAAAAAACAACAACAAACAAACAAAAAAAAACCCTGTGACACTCTAAAAGGGAATGAAAACTTTTTCTAACAAACATAACATCTATGAACTAAAAATATCTTACACCTGAAATATGAATAAACTCTTTGAATTGTAGTTTTTCAGTACTTGATTTACTTACAATTGCAAAGATTTTATGGAGCAGGTTTGGTCCTGTCTCCAAGATGACTTCAAGATGATCAACAAAACGTGGAACCATTCATGGAATGATGACATCCGGATGATCCACACGATGACTCACCAGGCTAGGCCCATGTTCGATGACCAATGGGGGGGCTAAGGAAAGCCATCAATAATGCCATTAATGGAAGAGGGCGACCAAAGGAAAGGCATCCATAATGGAAGAGGGCGACCAAAAGAAGGGCATCAATAATGGAAGAGGGCGACCAAAGGAAAGGCATCAAAAATGGAAGAGGGCGACCAAAGGAAGGGCATCAGAAATGGAAGAGGGCGACCAAAGGAAAGGCATCCATAATGGAAGAGGGCGACCAAAGGAAGGACATCAATAATGGAAGAGGGCGACCAAAGGAAGGGCATCAATAATGGAAGAGGGCGACCAAAGGAAAGGCATCCATAATGGAAGAGGGCGACCAAAGGAAGGCATCAAAAATGGAAGAGGGTGACCAAAGGAAGGGCATCAATAATGGAAGGTGAAAGAAATGAGGATGTGAAGGTGGTGGTGCTTTCGGATGGTGAGATCACTGTCACCCTGATTGCTATCAGATTCCCTGCATGGTTTTAGTACTTATTTTTTCAATATTTTTTGTTTTTATTTGTTTATTTTGATTTTTTAAAACTTTTATTTCATTTTGGTTTACTCCCTAGTTTTTGTTTGATCTTTCAATTTAAAAAAATATTTTATCTTTTGTTTAGGTTTATTTTTTGTTTTCTATTTTGGTTTATTTTATTTCCTGAGTTTAGTTTATTTTTGGTTTATTCTATTTTGGTTTATTTTATTTCCTCATTTTATTCATTTATTTTATTTTATTTAAATATATTTTACTCCTTACTTCTTATCTTAGCAAGGAATACTGAAGCAATCAGGTTGGCACTCAGTGATCATTTGAAAAAAAAAAAAAAGCTGACAGTGAAGTTCAAACAAAAAACTGAAACGAAAGTCAGAAACAGAACTTCAGGGGCAAAACTTGATAAGAGCAGAGGGAAATAAATATATAGGTGAACTCTGAAAACGAGGTAGGCAAGGAAGCAGCAGCATAACTGGTATCTTTCCGCCCTATGGGATCTCGAAATATGGAAGAGTTCGCGACAACCGAAGGATTGGGAAAATGCAATATTCCTACACTGAGGATGAAGATCTATCAAGGAAACAAAAACCATGAAAGGACTTGAATTCTGCTTTCCATTTTCTACCCTCTACCAGCATGGGCTAACAGGGCAAGATGATGTCACGGCGTTTGTGGTCAGGAGGTTGAAGATTGTCCCAAAGTTTCTGAAAATAAAGACAAAAAAAATGTTTGATAAGTCTACACTGTCTAAGTAAAGGGGAAACAGGGGAGGGAAGGAGAGGGTGAGAGAGAGAGTGTGTGTTTGTGTGTGTTTGTGTGTGAGTTAGTGTGTGGGTGGGTGTGGGTGCATGCGTGCGTGCGTGCGCACATGTGTCTGTCCATGCGCGCAGATGTTGGTACATGTTTCAAAACCAGTTAGCCAAGGGGGAAGTGGTTCGGGAAAAACCCACACGGGCCCAAGCCACCTCCGAGGTTCCCCTTTGAGAACTGGAGACTTTAACCTAACTGAAGTCCCGTGTACTTACGCAATGTGTACTTACGTGCGCACATCATCTTGCGCACGCGATAAACCTGTTCTACCTTTCGGAAGAGTATGGCATTGCTTGCTAATAGGAACGGATGATGATTTTTTTTTTCAAATGCATGCATGCCAGTTTAAACATCATCCCTGAAGTCGGACTGTGGCTTCCTTAATGGTCCCATATCAATGCTCACCATTGATGAACCTGGGAGCTATACGGGAGTGGCGTGAAACGCAATAGTATTGTTCGATACTTACCGCAAAGTCAAAGAGGCTAGCTACACATCTACGTACTGCTTTTAATGCAAAACATTTCCAAAAGAAAACAGAGCCTGTTGAACACACTGACTACAGTGTTGAAAATTCCTTCGACTTCTGCCCCCAGAGCGAAACACTTTGCACGTGCAGATTCACCCATTTTTCTTCCTGCGTGCACGTTTAATTTGCCCATTGTATGGTTAGCTGTGTATGCGTGGTGACGAGGAGTGGACTTTGTATCAGCACTGGCGTGGTGTGTGTGGTGTGTGTGTGTGTGTGTGTGGTGTGTGTGTGTGTGTTGTTATTTTCATAATTTGTCCCTTTTATTTCAAAGATAAAGGAATAAGCACTCATGTGCTTTTTAACATCCAGTCCCCGTGTGTACGCAGTTTTGTAAATTTTGTCATCTGTTCCCACCGGCACAAAATGGCCTACTTTTCCGAAAATCAGAACGGGCTTTAACGTATGCGCAAGATGTTCTGCATGCGTTTGTACACGAGAACTCAATTAATAAGTCTCATCTGAAGGACTTTGTGTGTGTGTGTGTGTGCGTGCGTGCATGCGCGCGTTCGTGCATGCATGCGTGCGTGCGTACGTACGTACGTACGTGTGCGGGCGCGCAGGTGAGAGAGAGACAGACAGACAGAGACAGAGAGAAACAGACAGACAGACAGAGACAGACACAAAAAGAAAATAAGAGAGAGAGTCAAACATATTTTAGTTTAAGATGGTACACAGTTCAAAATTATCCCTATATGTGATCCATTTAAGAAGGTAGGGGGACAAACTTCCTTGAGAG
>JASPKP010005055.1:7500-12500 GCA_030674155.1 Stramonita haemastoma | reverse complement strand
GAATACCGTTTACATTATGTTGCGCAAAAAGGTTTACAGTTTTCCCAGGCTAAAAAGCTTTACTTTTAGTCAGTTATTGATGCAGTCTAGGTGCCAAGGCATAGTTTGATTACACTGTTCTTAGACTATTAAAATTTACTGATGTAGGTGAAGTACATGCCAAATCCTATCTATATACTTATTGACTTGTTTTCGTGCTTCTTACTGATGTAAATCAAATGCCACACAGCCTATACTTATTATCCTGTTCTTATGCTACTGCTAAGTGCCAAAGCCTATACTTATCACACTGTTCTTATGCTACTTACTGATGTAGATTATGTGCCAAAGCCTATTTTTATCAAACTGTTCTTATGCTACTGCCTTATGTCATTTATGTGCCAAATCCTATACTTATCAAACTGTTCTTATGCTACTGATAAGTGCCAAAACCTATACTCATCAAACTGTTCTTATGCTACTGCCAAATGCCAAAGCCTATACTTATTACCCTGTTCTTATGCAACTGCTAAGTACCAAAACCTATACTTATTACCCTGTTCTTATGCAACTGCTAAGTACCAAAACCTATACTTATTACCCTGTTCTTATGCTACTGCTAAGTGCCAAAACCTGTACTTATTACCCTGTTCTTATGCTACTTACTGATGTAAATTATGTGCCAAAGCCTATACTTATCAAACTGTTCTCGTGATACTTACTGATGTAATGTAAGTGTCCAGTTTTAAATCAAGCTGTTTTGTTTTGTTTTTTTGTTGATGTTTTTTGCTTTAAATCGTCATGTCAGTTTTTGTAGTCTTAAGCCACAAGCTTCTATCATGGCAGTATACATTCTCTTACAATAGAGAGACAGACAGAGACAAAGACAGAGACAAAGACAGAGACAGAGAGAGATGAGATGAGAGAGGGAGAGATGAGAAAGAGAGAGAAAGAGAGATTAGATGAGAGAGAGAGAAAGAGATGAGAGAGAAACAGAGACAGACAGACAGACAGACAGACAGACAGACAGACAGACAGACAGACAGTGGTACAAAATACGAACAAAAGACAAGTCCTTTGGATGAGAAACTGAATCCCCGTGTGTGAATGCACACAGAACATCTTGCGCACACATTAAGACGCTTTTCAAAAGAGTAGGTCATTGTGTGCCGGTGGGAAAAGATGACAAAATGTACAAAATGCATACACAAGGGAACAAGATATTAAAAAAAAAATAATAATAAGATAAAATAAAGCACATGAGTGCTTATTCCATTATCCTGGAAATTAAAAAAAATTAAAAAATAAATAAACACACACACACACGCAAGCACACGCGCGCGCGCGCGCATACACACACACACACACACACACACACACACACACACACACACACACACACACACACACACACACACACACACACACACACACACGTGGGTTCTTAATTAATTCCATCATCCTCGCGAATCAATGAATAAATAAAATAAATAAATAAATAAATGCTTCTTCTTTGTCCAACACTCCGACAGCAACTATTGTTGTCTGTTCTATGAGCGAAAATATGCGTTACGCCGCCTTTAAGCGCCTGACAAGTCAGGCCCAACGCATCTGACCTCAGCGCAGCATAAGAGAGAACTGTTATCGTTTAAATCTTTCTGAGAAAAAAAAAGGCAGGAGAATGGACCGAGAATGCAGAAAATAGACACAGAGGAGGTGACAGGAATAAAAGGAACACGGCAGAAAGAAAGAGAATGAAAGAAAAGAGGAAATTAATATCTAGCACAGAATGCGCACGGGTTCTGTTTGTACTAGAGAAATCTATCTTATCTATCTATCTATATGTCTATCTATCTATCTATCTGTCTGTCTATCTGTCTGTCTATCTATCTGTCTGTCTGTCTATCTATCTATCTATCTATCTATCTGTCTGTCTGTCTATCTATCTATCTATCTATCTATCTATCTATCTATCTATCTATCTATCTATCTATCTATCTATCTATCCCTTAGTCTGACGACCGTGGGGCACCCCTGAAGACTTGACAACCAGTTCCCTTCATTTCTCTCTCTGTTCTGCCTTTCTCAAAATTGTGTCCAGTTCTAGGCCTGTCCTTTCACTGATGTTGTCCTCCCTCTCTTCCTTGGTCTGCCTCTTTTTCTTCCTCCTTGGACAGTCAGTGCCTTGTAGTATTGTTTTTTGCAAGTTCTGTTCATCTTGTGACATGCCCGTACCTAGAGAAATACACAGAAAAACAAACAAATACACAGACGAGTGTACTCACACAGTGTCGTTTCCTCTCTTGTAGGAGCTGAGATAGAGACCGGCCAGGTCGTCCGTGAGAGGCCCAGAGAAGGCGATGTACACCGTGTAGGTCTGCCCCTGTCTGAGACCCTCCCCTGTAACATCCAACATCACCATCATCATCATCATCATCATCATCATCATCATCATCATCATCATCATCATCATCATCATCATCATCATAGTAATAACAATAACAACAACAATATTGATGATGATGATGATGATGATGATGATGATGATGATGATGATGATGATGATGATGATGATGATGATGATGATCGATGATGATGATCGATGATGATGATCGATGATGATGATCGATGATGATGATGATGATGATGATGATGATGATGATGAGATGCTAGGGATTTATATAGCACTGAATCTTGTAGAGCACACAAATCAGAGCGCTTGCATTCAAATTAGTCACGCGCATGCAACCTATCACAAATAAAATGAACAAATCAATTATAACTTATGTCTACACACAACACACACACACACACACACACACACACACATACACAACACACACACGCACACATACACACACACACACACACACACACACACACACACACACACACACACACACACACACACACACACACACACACACACACACACACACACACACACACACACACACACACACACACACACGCAAGGTGACAGAGATGGAGGAGACTGATTAAGAGTAGGAACAGATGTGAGGTACTGTGCTAGGATGGAAGAAGAACCTAGGTAGGAAAGAAGTGTGTCTTTAGGTTGGGATTTGAACGTGTCAAATGAAGGATTTGGGCAAAGGGAGAGAGGGAGGTCATTCCAGATAGATGGACCATCACTGTACACAATACTGATTTGATTTGATTATTTGATTAATTCTTTTATATCGAGGATAATGGAATAAGCACTCTTGTGCTTTTTTTACATCCAGCCCCCGTGTGTATGCATTTTATAAATGTCATCTGTTCCCACCGGCACACGATGGCCTACTCTTACGAAAAGCGGAACAGGATTTAACGTGTGCGCAAGATGTTCTGCGTACGTTCGCACACGGGGCCTCGGTTTAAAGTCTCATCCGAAGGACTTTTGGGGAAAGTGGAGTCAGCACTGATGTTAACTCCAGGAGAAAAATCTCCTCGACCGGACTCGAACCCGGGTCGTCAAATTGCCAGCGCAACGTTCTGACCACTAGGCTATCGGTCCCCCCTACTGCAGCACGTATGCACACTACATGGTTCTTTCTTATTGTTCAGTACAACAGAATACCACCAGTGGTTTGTGTGAGTGGATCTGTGGTCTGGACGTAGCGTGCGTGTTTCGAAAGCGGAAAAGGTCTGGGTTCGATCCCCGTTTGTGTTCGAAACAATCCTCTTCAACCGACCCGGGTTCGAATCTAATTCAAGAGGATTTTCTTTCTCTGGAGTTAACATCAGTGCCGACTCCACTTCCCCCAAAAGTCCTTGGGATAAGACTATAAATCGAGGTTCTGTGTGCGAACACGTGCAGAACATCTTGAGTCCACGTTAAAACGCGTTCAGCTTTTTGGAAGAGTACGCCATTGCGTGCTAGTAGGAATGGATGACAAAGCTTACAAAAAAACTGTATACACACGGGACTGGATGTAATAAAAGCACATGTGTGCTTATTCCATTATCCTCGATATAAAAGGATGATTATATAAATAAATAGTATTACTTTGGGGGGGGGGGGGGGGGGGGGCGATAGTCTGGTGGTTAGAGCGTTTGAGCTCGTTATCTGACAGCATTTGGTTTGAGCCACCACCAAGACGCCCGTTCAAGTGAATTGTTGCCCTGGTGTTAACACGAATACAGTACCGACTCCACCCACCCCTCCAAAAGTCCTTAGGATAAGACTATTACCTTGAAGCCCTGTGTAGCAACGCACAGAGAACATCTCCCACACACGTTGAAATTAGTCCCATCTTCTGGAAGAAGACTATAAACCGAGGCCCTGTGTAACCAACCCACTTAGGACATCTTCCACCCATTTAAGAATAGACAATTCTGTGTAATGGATGATAAACTGAAATTAAAGATGTGTACACTGGTATCGGTGTTTAGACGTCGTCACCAAAAGTCGGTATGCGGTTACCTACATGGTAGGCAACAACAAAAAATGTGTCGCATACGCAAAAATCTCACCATTGGTGAACTTTGGAGCTCTAGCCGAGGAATGAGAAACAAATAGAGAGAGAGAGAGAGGAGAGAGAGAGAGAGAGAGAGATGAGAGAGGAGAGAGAGAGAGAGAGAGAGAGAGAGAGAGAGATCTACCATCCACCCCCATCTCTCTCTCTCTCTCTCTCTCTCTCTCTCTCTCTCTCTCTTCTCTCTCTCTCTCTCTCTCTCTCCCCCTCTCTCTCTCTCTCTTTTCTCTCTCTCTCTCTCTCTCTCCTCCTCTCTCTCTCTCTCTCTCTCTCTCTCTCTCTCTCTCTCTCTCTCTCTCTCCTCTCTCTCTTCTCTCTCTCTCTCTCTCTCTCTCTTCTCTCTCTCTCCTCTCTCTCTCTCTCTCTCTCTCCTCTCTCTCTCTCTCTCTCCTCTCTCTCTCTCCTCCTCTCTCCTCTCTCTTCTCTCTCTCCTCTCCCCCATCTCTCTCTCTTCCCCCCTCTCTCCCTCTTTACCCCCCACCCCCACCCCTCCCGCATCAACACTCCAGTATACAAACAAAAACATAACAAAATAAACCTCTC
>JASPKP010000505.1:17500-43818 GCA_030674155.1 Stramonita haemastoma | reverse complement strand
TTTGGCAAGGCATAAATTTTTATTCGAGGATAATAGATAAGCATTGTGTGTTTTTTCACCATCCAGTCCCATCCAGGGGAGGGAGAGAGATGAAGAGGAGAGAGAGAGGAGAGAGATGAGGAGGAGAGAGCGAGGAGAGAGTGAGGAGAGAGAGAGAGGGAGAGAGCATGATGTGGAGAGAGGAGGAGATTTCAGAGGAGAGAGAGAGAGTTGAGTTAGAGAGAGAGAGAGACTGATGGAGATGATGAGGAGAGAAGAGGAGATAGCGAGAGGATGGTTAGTATAAGGGAGAGGAGAGAGGCAGGAGGAGAGGATACACAAGGGGAGGAGAGAGACAGAGACAGAGAGACAGGAGAGGTCAGGACGGTTACCAGAGGGTGAACACACACGCACACACATATACACAAACACACAACACACACACCACGCACGCACACACACCACACAAACACCACCACACACATACAACACAGTTGGCTTGGGGTTGGAGATAGGGGAAGTTGCAAAACGATGGAGAAATAGAGAGAGCCATGTCTATGTCAATGTGCAGGTGTGTGGAGTGGGCAGCCATCAATAGTAAAATGAAGCAGGGCAACTGTATGATTGTCTGTCTGTCTTTCTTTCTTTCTGTCCTTTGCCACTCACACACCACACTGTTACCCTGCATTGATCTGGGTCTTTCTTGTCTGTCTACACTTTGAACACCTTCTCAGCCTTCTTCCCTCTAAGTTTTGTTTGTGGACACACATACAGACAGAAACACACAGACATAATGACAGACTGACAGAAGCCACACAGACGCAACATACAGACAAACAAATCGATCATCAGCTGGTGTGGAATCTGTCAAATTGAAGAAAAAAAACCCTCTAGCATTGGCTTTCAGACTTCTGATACTGTTGTTGGATTGACTGATTGATCGACTCATTCCATTGATGATGTGATCAATCATTCATTGACTGAGCTTTGGATGTTGTGGGTAGATTGACTCATTACATTGACACATTCATGTTTCATCCTTATTGACTATTCATTGGATGATTTAATTGGCTCTATTCATTAAATGTTTGCTTCAGTTAAATTTCTTGCATCTGGTGACAAAATCCTCTATGAAAAAATGACATAATACAAACACAGAGAGTTAAGATTGAGAGAGAAGAGAGAGAGAGAGAGAGAGACGAGAGAGAGGAGAGAGAGGGAGATGAGAGAGAGAGAGAGAGAGAGAGAGAGAGAGAGAGAGGGGGGGGGCAGTGAGAGACAGAGAGAGAAGAGAGGGATAGATAGAGAGAAGAGAGACAGGAGGACAGAGAGTGACCGAGAGACCGAGAGACCGAGACGAGGACAGATATACAAAACAAAGGGGGAATCAAGGGAGGAAACAAAAGACAAAGGGGACAGTCAAAGAGGCAGACACAGTGACAGAAGACAGGTAGTGCTGAGTCAGAGAGAGAGACACAAATAAGACACAAAGGACAGATAGAAGACAGACAGAAATTCAAACAGAGGAAGAGAAAGAGCATTAAAACGGAACCACCACCCTCTATTCTTGCTTCGACACACAGAAAACTTGGTTGTACCATGGTATCGATTATTCTCTTGGATATTATTTTTTTTAAAAAAAGGTGTGTTTCATCCCTTCTTATAACGAGAGAGAGAGTAGAGAGGGGGGAGGGGGAGGGAGGTAGGAGAGAGACAAGTTGGAGAGGAGACGGAGAGAGGGAGAGAGGTAGAGGCGAAGATGGAGAAAGGAGAGAGGGACGAGAGCGAGAAGAGAATGAGAGAGAGAGAGAGGTAGAGGTGAGAAGAGAGGGGAGGGGGGGAGAGAGAGAGAGAAAGAGAGAGAGAAAGACATGAGAGAGGGAGGGGAATAGAAGAGAGAGATGAGAGACTAGAGACAGAGACAGAGAGAGAGAGACACAGGAGAGAGAGAGTCACAGAGAGGAGAGACGAGACAGAGGACAGAGAGAGAGGACACACAGAGGGAGAGAACAGACGGATGAGAGAGAGACACAGAGAGAGAGAGGGGAGGAGAGAGGAGGGATCTGCGAGAGAGAGATGGAGACGAGGAGAGAGAGAGAGAGAGAGGGAGAGAGAGGAGAGACAGAACGGACAGACAGGACAGACAGAAGAGACAGAGGGAGTGAGAGTGAGATGAGAGAGAGCGTGGGAGCGGAGAGAGGAGGACGAGAGAGAGGAGAAGAGAGAGAGAGAGAGAGAGTTGGAGAGAGAGAGAGTGGAGAGAAGGAGAGAGAGATTTTAATTCTTTTATTATGAGGTGATTGATGATGAACCCTTTACTGTGCTTTTTGCTATCCACTCCACAAGTGTTTGCAGTTTTGTCAATGTTATCATCTGTTCCCATCGGCACACATTGGACTACTCTTCCTAAAAAGCGGTGAACGGCTTTAAGATGTGCGCAAGGTTGTTCTAGTGTGGTTCATATCCCAGGTTTAGTCTCATCCGAAGGTCTTTTGCGGGAAGTGATCGAAGTATGAAGTGCAGACGATACTGATGTTTACTCCAGAGGAAAAAAATCCTATGAGCTGGAGATTCAAACCTGGGTGTCAGCTGATCACGAGGTAATGCAATCACTCTAACCACCATGGGCTATCCCGCCGGGGAGAGAGAAAGAGAGAGAGAGGAGAGAGAGAGGAGGAGGCAGGAGAGAGAGAGAGAGAGAGAGAGAGAAGAGAGAGAAGAGAGTGGTAGAGAGAGAGAAAGAGAGAGAGAGAGAGAGAGGAGAGAGGAGAGACAGAGGACAGAGAACAGAGACAGAGAAGAGAGACAGACAGACCGGACAGGACAGACAGACAGAGGACAGAGGAGAGAGACAGAGCCAGACGACAGGGAGGAGAGATATATAGAGGCAGACAGAAGAGACAGAGACAGAGAGCAGATGGGAGGGGATAGGGACAGGTGAGAGGGGACAGAAAGAACAAACAGAGACAGACAGAGAGAGGAGGACAGAAAGAGATTTCCATCCCATCCTCAGCAGATGCACAATCAAAGTAGACGACGAAACCCTGACAGGCCTTTTTTGTCCTGACATACACATCCTCCCTGCACCTGCCCTCCTGTATGATCCCCCTCTCTCTGTATCTCTGTCTGTCTGTCTCTCAGTGTCGTGTGTTTCTCTGTCTCGTTGTACTTGATGTCTGTCGTATGTCTGTCTGTCTGTAAAGCTTAATGCCAAAGTTTTGGGAACTGAAAATCTAATAGTTTTAAAGGGGAAAAAAAAACCAGGCAGTCTTCCAGTTAAAATTAAAGCATTTAACGGATACAAAAGATTATGAATTGCACAGCACTTTTTTAAAAGGTGGTCTTGATGTTAAATTCAGCTTATTTTGTTATAATGTTCAGAAATTTGGGGTTTTTGGTAGAAAACACAAAACAAATTGTTGTTAAGGTTTGAATTGGGTAGGATATCATATAAACTTCTTACAAATGTCCTTAGGTCCTGGTTTAAGTTACACAGATGAGTTAAAAAGAATTGCATACAGTGCTAACAAATAAATGCTATTGGAACTAATAAGAGAGAAATGGAAAAGTAAAAAGAAGGTTGGGTATTCCAAATAAGAGGACTTTCTGTATTGAAACTGGGATTTAACACTGTAATTGGTTTACAACAAGTTGACATACGATTTGGGGCGCAAAACAATACAAAATATTTTTGATACTGTTACACATCTTTGTCAAGAAAGACCAGCACAAACATAACCTGGATTTTAAACATGTTTAGATGCTCCTTTTACTGGTGAATATGCCTGGAATGTATGATCACTATGAATTATTACCTGATCACTGTGCTTTCTTACTCTCTGAAGTGTATACTGCAGACTACCATACACAGTTACAACAAACATCTCTATAACGATTTCTTTTCTACGCACTTGGGGCTCTTTTAAGGTTGTGCTGCGTTATTTCTTGGATATGAGGTAAAACATTATTCGTTTTTTGTGGAGATTTCCTGTGTATGTATGTGTGTGTGTATGGTCTGTGTGATTTGGTGTTTGTGTGTGTATTGTGTTTGTGTGTGTGTGTTTGTCTGTGTGCGGTAGAGAGAGAGAAATAGAGCTAGGAGAAATAGGCTAGAGGGAAAAAGAGACAGACAGACAGAGAAACAGAGACCAGAGAGATAATGACAGAGGCAGAGAGGACTAGTGGACTAGAAAGAAAACAGAAAGGGAGACATAGACACATACACAGCAACAGGAAAGGAAGAGACAAAGACGAGAGACAGTAATACAGAAAGAGGAGACGAGACAGACAGTACAGACTGACATACAGACAAAACAGACAGGCAGACAGGAGTCACACGTGATAACAGGTGTTGGAAAAACATCAAATTTTTTCAAATAACAGAGAGGCATGACACCTTCTTGCTCTCCGCTTCAAACGATGTTTGTGCTGTATTGATTCCGTTGTTCTTGGCCCACACGTTTTTGAAACAATCAGTTTTTATGCTCTCATCTCTCTCTCTCTCTCTTCTCTCTCTCTCTCTCTCTCCTCCTCTCTCTCTCTCTCTCTCTCTCCTCTCTCTTCACACACACACATTACACACACACACACTCTCTCTCTCACACACACACATACACGCACGCACACACAACACACACACACAACACACACCACTCACACCTCACACACAACACACACACACACACAACACACACACACACAACACCTTCACTCCTCTCTCTCTCATCTGCTCTCTCCTCGCACACACACACACACAACACACTCACTCCTCTCTCTCTCCATCGGTACCTCTTATCTCTCTCTCACCACACACACACACAGAGATGACATTTACAAACTGATAACACGGGGACTGGATGAAAAACAAAACACACGAGTACTTATTCCATTATCCCTCGATATAAAAAGAAATAAATCAAATCAAATCAAATCAAATCAAATCTCTCTCTGTGTCTCTGTCTCTCTCTCTCGTATGCGTTTGACACAGAACCTCTAGTTTCAAGTCTCAAGTCATCTGAAGGTCTGACACGATAGAACGAGTGAGACAGAGAAACAGAAAGAGAGGAAAGAGAGAAAGACAGGACACAGACATAGAGACAAGGATACACAGCGAGTAACTAAAAGAAATTCACGTTGATTTCTTATTAAATAAATAAGGAAAACACCACGACTCCTATGTCTCCCTCTTTGAAGCTACATAATGCGAGCTCAGGCTGTCTTACTTGGTCAGGGGAGGGATCAGTTATATGTGCTTCGTGTGTGCGTTGTATGTGTGTGGTATGTATGTGTGGTGTGGCGTGGTATGTATGTTGTGTGTGTCGTGTTTTGTGCGTGCGTGCGTGCGTGCGAGAGAGAGAGAGAGAGAGGAGATGAGATGAGGAGCGAGTATGAGAGAGAGAGAGAGAGTGAGAGAGATGAGGAATCAGAGAGAGAGAGAGAGCGAGATGAGAGGAGATGAGGAGAGAGGGATGAAGTAGAGAGAGACGAGGGATGGAGGAGAGAGAGAGTGAGGAGAGGAGAGGAGGAGAGAAGAGAGAGAGGCAGAGAGAGAGATGGAGAATAGAGAAGGACAGAAGAGGAGACCAGGGAAAGAAAGCAGCAACGATGATATGGTACAATTACCTGCAACATTACGATAAAGATAAAACTAAAAAAATATATCAGCCAAAAATCGCCTAAATCCGAAAATGGCTAACACCCCCTCCCCCCCCAAGTAGAATTCTATTAAAACAACATTAATCTAACAACAATACCCCCCCCCCCCACACACACACACACACACCACTCACTCCATCACCCTCACTTATATGTGCGAGTAGGCCTAACAGTGGATCTATTAACCTAACCATCTAATTTAAATTCAAACACTCGCTTGCTTCGTGGTAAGCCAAAGAGCCTTACAACCTCGAGCATCTTCTCTTATTTTTAGCACTGTACTTTCCATTACCTTCAGCACCTCTGGAGCAACCCCACCCCCTCCCCCCTCCTGTCCTCCCGGTTCTTCATTCCATCAAGGATAAAAAAAATAAACCTACCCTCACGTCAACCCCACAGGGTCCGAGGCGCGCGAAGTGTGTAAGAGGGACCAATTTACACAGCCCCAACATCCCCGTACCAAAAATTGTATGCCTGACCACCCCTCCAGCGCTGCAAGTAGCTGTTTGTGGTGTGTGTGTGTGTGTGTGTTGTGTGTGTGTGTGTGTGTGTGTGTGTGTGTGTGTGCCTGTGTGTGGTGGCGCGCGCGCGTGTGTTTGTGTGTTGTGTGTGGGGGAGTAGGGATTGTTTAGTTTGTGTGTGAATTTGATTGAATAAAATACTATTTGTAAATGGCTGCATGTAATTCTATATGTTGCACTTCTTTGAGAAGTTTTTGCACGATATACATATTTATTTTTAATTTCCATACAAGTGTGCATATGTGGTGTGTGTGCGAAATGAGTGAGAGAGAGAGAGTATAGAGGAGAGAGAGATGAGGGAGAGAGAAGGTGAGGAGGAGGAGAGAGGAGCGAGAGAGAGAGAGAGAGAGAGAGTGGGGAGGGACGACAGCCAGATAGAGAGAGGGAGGAAAGAGACAGAATACGAAGGGAGAGAGAGAGAGAGACGAGAGAGGAGTAGTGGTGAGAGAGAGAGAGAGAGAGGGGATCGGAGAGATGTGAGAGTGAGAGAGAGAGAGAAGATGGAGAGAGAGAGAGAGGGATGAGAAAGAAAGGGTCGGACATTACAGAGGCATAGAAAGAGGGAAAAAAGAAAAGAAAATGAAAGAAAGAGAGAGGAGAGAGAGAAGAGAGAGAGAAGAGAGAGATGGATGAGAGACGAGGAGAGAGAGGGAGAGAGTGGAGAGAGAGAGAGAGAGATGAGACGAGAGAGAGAGAGAGCAGAGGAAAAGAGAGATAAAAGTTGCACAGAATGATCCAAACTTAGGTACTTGTGCATGTTACTTAAAGTCTTGCCAAACTTCTCGAGAAGAAGTGTACATTTCGTCATATAGAAAGCAGTCCGCCACCCAAATCTATTAAAGTGTACAAACATTATGGTGCCGGAAATGAGGAAAGGTGGAAGCCGTAGGAGGCAAACATCCCATAATCCTCAACATGCACAGGAAAGAGGCCGCCATCTTTGCTTTGCCCTTCAGCACAACACCTAAGCCAAGGGTGGTCTCTTCTTTCCCTTGGTGAGCACGGTAAAGATGTCACCACTCTGGTGCTGTCTTGGGTTTGGGAGGGATGGGGGGGAAAGCAAACGAATGGCGAATGTGAAACCAGAAACCTGCACTGACAGCTGCGTGAGGAGAGGTTCGCTGCACTGGATTCAGTGTACAAGATTGCCTGCATGCAGTGGGGCACAGGAACCACAGAGGAAAAAGTGCTTTTCTACATGCCTTCCTGTTGTGACTCGTGACGTAAATAGTTCCTGCAACCTGCCAATGACAGACTTTCCAATGGAAAGAAGATCCATTTCCAGTTGATACCACTTCAACTTCAGATACAATCCCAATATAGGCTGTTGTCAGAGCTAGGAGTGTTAGCTGAATGCAAGAACAAGAAGCTGTGATAGTATGCAGCTGTCAAGTTATTATTATGGTTTTGTATGTTGCGATATTCAAATTAGCATTGTACAAAAAGACGGGGTTAACGTTTCCGGGAGGAAGGAAAATAAAGCACTTGGATAACAAATGAACAGCATACTAAAAAAAACAACTAGTGAAGATGGGATACAATGTATGTACTCATGCCACTTCTGGCTACTTTGTTATGTTAAGATTCCTCCCTGAAGTTAGTTTGAATGTAGTTGCATTAGTGATGGGAAACGATTGCAGAAAGGTATGCAAAATCTTGCTATTATACCTCGGAAACTTAAGTGATGAACAAAAACAGAAATAAACACTCAAAAAAATCCTCACACATTAACACAACGGATGACCTTAAAGTAAAACACATGCACATGTACATCATCATTTTGTTAACCAACTGTTTAAGAAATGCTTTTCGTTAGTCTGATAAAAATGTTTTCAAAAAAATCAGAAAGGCTTTCATTGGCTACAGATTACTGCTATTCTTCAATGGATCAGGCTTCCTCAGCACGTTGCCGCTGAAATCTCAGCAATATCAAGCAGCTGGATTCCCAAAGATTTAGACGAAATAAGAAGCTGAAACACTGCTCCGGGGCAAGGATTCAAACAGGCTTTTGATTACCTCACGTTAATTGTTTGTAAATTGGCTGAGATGCCTCCTCAGCTTGTTTTATTGAGGTTCCAGCGAAAGATTCACAGGTTATTCCAAAAAAAAAAATTATAATAAAAAAACTGCATTATCTTCCATTCACTTGTAACTCTTTGCCGAAACTAAATAAACAAAACTAAAAACTCGCAAGGAACAGTTTTTTGTAATGTGCTTTCCACAGCTCTGTATCATCTTTACGTGGAGAAATTGATATGTAGCAGTATTTGAAAGAATCAAATGATATCACATTTTTTTTCCCGAAATTTGCACTATCGTTTCTTTGCTTCGTCCTGATGCTCTCTTAGCCTTGATTGAGTTCTTTGGTTGTTGGGCTTATAACTATTCTTAAAGTCATATTGCTAGATATTCCCACATATATCATTGATCTGAAAAAGTTTTACTTGTTCATCGGACAAAATGTAGCAGACACACTGATAACAATTTGCTTTAAAATGTATTATGTTTATATCGTTATTGCAATGCACTTTTTGTTTTTCGTTTAAATTATCGTTTTGGTCACTAAGGGAATAAAAAGAAAACACAACGTTTAAGTGATGTTTTTTACCTCCCTATGTTTGAAATCAACTATTCAATAGTTAACAACAGTAAAGTTTCCTTCCTCTTAGGATCTCTACAACTGATAAAACCCCTTACAAAAGCTTAATCGTCTTTACCGGTCTATTTACTATAAGTGTAAAGACAACGCTTTGTTCGACTATTTGCAGTTAGTTCACGGATGATTGTCACCACTCCACTGTTATCAGTCAAGCTTTTACAGAGTGGAAGGGGGACATATTCAACAAATGGAGTTACCACTTTCATGTCACTTCTATATCCTGATGTCTCTCTCTACCCTGCTGATGTTCCAGAGTCACCGTGATCACCGGTTCTTCTGCCCATCAGAGCAGGCCACACTGCTCCGTCCCACTCTTGTTCCTTTCCTCTCTCAACAAGCAGGACTACCTGAAAAACTGCCATGAAGGATGACTGAGAGGAAGATAATTGCTACAGGTTCTTTCCATTTTGCCCCACACTTGGAATGTGGCCTCGAGGTACTGCATGCTAGCTGTTTTGCAGTGATGTACATTAGAAGAACGGTTTGTTGCAAAACTTTACGGATGAATAGTCAGGTTTCTGTTATATTAACAGAAATGTCAACTGCACAGATGGTGTTAATAATGTAGTTATCATGGTTTATGTGGATAAAACTTTTTCTTCAGAGTTTTTTCAATTTACCTTTCAAAAACATCAAACTCTTTTTGTCCTCTTGCTCCTTTACGTTTAAAATTTGCTTTTTTTTATTGCTAATATGTTGGCAAAAAAAGCTATTTCGGTCTAACTTGATACGGAAGTACGAACTGGTTTTGTGGTGATTTTATATTTTGTCTTAATAAATGCCCTCCTCGTGCTTAAGTAACTGTTCACTTCTTTTACATCAAAGTCCACTTTCCTGAATGAGTTTGGTCTCAATGTTTGTGGCTGTACTTGTAGGTATATACAGACTTTTTTTATACTGTTGATTTTGAATTCAGCTAAATGATATAATGTTTTTCTAAGTAACAAACCGCGTGATATTAGTCAACAGGAAACTCTCGCCCTTTGGATCATCACATTCTAAATGTATCAAAGTGTTACTGAACGTGACCCAAACTGTTCCTACATATTCTCTCGCAATAATCGTTTCACTGTTATGGGTATCTTCATTGTCTTATCAAGACTGTCTCCTCAAAAATGTTATTCATTCTGTTTTCCTTTCTCTCGATTCTGGAGAGTTACATGGGTCAAGAAATAAGAAGGTCATCAGGTGTCGATTCAAACGCAGAATCAACAAATTGCGCACACTTTAAATCTTTTCGCTTTTCGTAAGAGTAGGCCATCGTTGTGACGGTTGGGAAACAGATGACATTGGCAAAACTGGATTATACACGGGGACTGGATGTAAAAAAAACCACAAAAGAATAAATTGATAATAAATAATAAATAATAAAATCAGATTCTCTAAACCCTAAAAAGTCTGCACGGCAAGTTCGTAGAGCAATCGAATTGAAGCGCTATGTTTCCTGTAATAATATCGTTGTAATACGTTTCTGTATTTCTTGTCCTTGCTCAAGAGTTCAGCCAAGGGTGTTGTCCTTTCAAAGAATATTCAGGCATTGACTACACAGCTCCACAGGGACGTCGTTTTTGGTTTTTTATGTGGAGATAATAACCAGCGTCGTAGGAACGATGGAGAGAGGAAAGAAAGAAAGAGAGAGAGAGAGAGAGTTGGAGAGACGAGAGAGAAGATGAGAGAGAGAGAGAGAGAGAGTGAGATGTGAGGAAGAGAGAGAGATCTGAGAGAGAGAGAGAGCGGGGGGGGGGGGGGTGTCGGGGGGGAGAAAGAGGCGAGGGAGGGAGGAGGGAGGTGAGGGGAGGGCGAGAGATGAGGAGAGTGAGTAGAGAGAGAGGGAGAGGGAGGAGATGAGAGATGGAGAGAGAGACGATGTGGAGAGATTATACAGACAGACAGACAGAAGGCAGGGACAGGACAGAGACAGAGACAGAGAGATAGGTAGTCAGACAGACAGATAGACAGACAGACAGACAGAAGGCAGGACTGACAGACCGAGAGACAGAGACAGCGGGACCACAGACAGACACTGAAGACAGACAGAGAGCGGATGTTCAGTGTGAATGATCTAAGGCATTAACACACTCATCGCTCCTTGGAAGGGCTGATCTCACAAGCTGTGGTCATCATGCGTCTAAAGATGAAAGGAATTTCATGATCGGGACAATGTCAATTCAGGTCAGAATTCCAAACTGGGCCTCGTAATTTGTTCCTGCCATGCTTTCATTACACCCACACACGCACAAGAGCATATGGGTTTAACAATTGGTCTTGTTTGTTGAATTTGTACGAGCGCAGCTTGAAACCGGGGGATTAATAAAGAAAGCATATCATTTTTTAAGAAACCAGATTAGATAAACATGTACAAATATAATTTGTTTTATGATATTAATTGCATTTCCTAGTACTTTACAATTGGCTAACAAGTTGAGGAAACAAAACAAGCCAGGCAAGTTACTGAAGATACTAAGGACGAACAAACTATTAAACACCTGAACAATGATGTCACTTAAAATAAGCAATCCTCAGAGACGATAGTCTTAACACGTAAACGGCAAAATATATTAATACATGCACGCACACACAGAACAGACACAGAACACCCTACAGGACACACAGGACACACACACACACACACACACACACACACACAACACACACACACACACACACACACACACCCAATATGTCAACTCTACACCAATTTCACATGATTCAAGATGAAGTTTCAATCAAATACTACAACTATCACCAAGTTACCTAAATGTCAAAACTCACAATTCTAATCTTGTTAAAGGCACGGGAAACATGCTGAAAAAACTGATGTGTTAAAACACCAAGCAGTATAATTACAATTGTAGAGAGTTACCAGTGACTTGTTTTTGTTTATCAGATCTCCTACTTTATATTTCGCCTTTGGATTTCTTTTTAGAAGACAAATTTTGTAGTTATTTTCTTCATTTTTATTGAAATATAAATTTAGAAATAAATGTGTTCCCATAAACTACGTGGTCGTTGGGGAGGCGAGGCTCAGAGAACTCAACTTCTCCAGGAACTAGCATAATCAGCCGTCGATTCTCTTTCGTGCTTTACTAATGAGGGCAGGTACCCACTTTTAGGCTGGGTAAACTGCGGGACTGTATTGGAAGCCTCAGGCACAAGCGGAATCCATCCACTTAACAACCACGCCAATAATGCTTAATTTAGATTGGGAAAGAGCGATGTGATCTGACATGGGATTATAATTTCAAATACAGTATTTTGCAAAATCATCAATTCTTATGCCGCACAAATAAAACAGCTGCTTTATTTTATGCTAAAATTTCTAGAAAACAATGGACACTTTATGGTTCAGTGGCTTTTTTCAAGTCTGGATATTAGAATACAGTGCTCACAATTTGTTGTTGTGGATTTGTATATACATCTCTGCGGAGATTTCCGGTTTTAGGATTGTATCCACTCCTATGCAATGATAAACTTATTTTTTTGATTGAGTGTAGTCACCATTTGTGCACACACAGATAAAGATGCACTAAGAGAAGTACAAATGGCATTGCATAACGGTACGGTCTGTTGGCATGTCGTTGATTTTTTTGTAAGAAAATTTTATGATCCAATCTCGGAAGAACAAAAAGACTGAGATTTTTTTTAAAGGTAGTGTAGTTTTCAGTTTATGTGGACATGTAACAGCAAATTTGCTCAAAAGGACATACTTTCTTTGTATTGATAATAAAAGCCGAGTTAAGGCAAGCAAGAGGGGAAGAAGCATCATGCGGATACTTAGTACCGTCTATAATAACAGTAACATCCCAAGACATATTCCGGCCTAATTGGACGAAATATTTTAACTTGGGGCACCAGATGTAGAGCGGCAGGCAGGCAGTCAGGCAGACAGACAGAAGACAGACAGCAGACAGAGAAGACAGAAGACAGACAGACAGAGGACAGACACAGAGAGAGACAGATGACACATAACCGACATACAGACATGCAGGCAGGCAATGAACAGCGGAGAGAGAGCGAGGAGATGAGAGAGAGAAAGATAGAGAGAGAGTGAGAGTGAGGAATGAGAGGTGAGGGTAGCGGTATAGGATAGAGACAGAGACAGGCAGACAGAGATAGAGAAGAAGGACACAAAGAGAGACCAGAGCGCAAAACAAAAAGGAAGAAGCCAGATGTTCCTAAACCGTCATGAAGACATCTTTTCTACCAAGAAATATGGAAATCCTAAAGAGGATAAAGTAGAATATCGCCTTGAATCGGAAATCTTTGTGATCAGCCCACCCCCCCCCATAAAAAAAAAAAAAAAGAAAAAAAAAGAAAAAAAAGAAGATATTCATAAAAGAAAGGACACATCTTAAACTAATGAGTTTCCAACAAACTTAGCAGCACAAAATTTGATCCATTTAAAAGCCAACGAGGGCTGAGGAGAGGTATAAAGTTTCCGTGTTACATTTACATAACAATTGTCCATGAAAGAAACCCAGAAAAAGCAAAACACCTCTCTCATCAGAAAAGTCCGCCTCACCCCTCAACACACAAATAAAGTTGTGAATCTTTGAAGTAGACATTCAGTTTTGAGTTTTAAATTTTTCAGCATTACTCGGGACAATGTAAGATAATGACAGACTTCTCTGTATTATTGTTTTTGACAAAAAGGGAGAATTTTTACGTATAAAGACTGTGCACAAGAAATGTTTCGCCGTTTTTTTTTGTTTTTTCTTTTTTTATAACTGCGAGATAATTAGCAATATTATATTGGCTTCCCGTAGTGCTTTAAACTCTTGACATCGGCGCAAAAAACCTAAAAAAACCGGAACGTCGGCGCGTTGTAATTATCTTAGTTGTGATCTATGTGAACTTTAAAGAGGAAAGGTAATTAAGGCTTTTAGCGAAAGTGTTAACTATTCTATTAGCATAATGATGAAAAAGAAGCTTATCTTTAACTTTGACATCTGCTTGTTGTACGGTTTCATTATTGTTAGAATCTCTTCTTCAAGAAAAGGAAAACTTTCTTTTTTTATTTCTTCGGGTCTCTCTCTTGTTCCTTTCTTGTCTCTTGTCTTTCTTTCTATCTCAACCACACTCCACACACACACACACACACACACCCACACACACACACCACACATGAACACACGCAACACGGGGTGCGCGAGCGAACGCACGCATGCCACACATACTGAGAGAAAAGAGAATTAGATGAGACAGACAGACATAAAGGACAGAGAGGCAGGCAGACAAACAGACCTGGACAGGACATACAAGACACAGACGGAAAGAAACAAGTAGATAGAGAGACAGACAGACAGACAAGACAGGACTGGCAGGCACACACACCACACACACACACCCCAACACACACACACACACACTCACACAACTCTCTCTCTCTCTCTCTCTTCTCTATCATACCTCTCTCTCTCTACTCTCTTGACTCACACACCACAATCAATATATACCAACAACACACAGTCAAAAGAAAAAAACAAAAACATACAAAACAACGTGTATTTACCTGTTTATGGGGGGAGCCAGACGGTACAGTACATGCAAAAAAGAAGAAGAAAAAATAATACCCGTTTAGAGCCAAAATCGATTTGTTATTTCAAATATGTTGTATTGGGACCATACTATAGACATTCAAAAGACACAGATGAACACACTATCAAGTGATATTTATTTATTTATTCTTTTATATCGCGGATAACCATAAGCAATCATGATGCTTTTTTAATCCGGGTTCCCGTGTGTATGCAGTTTTGTAAATTTTGTCTTCTGTTCAAGGCTACACGATGGGCCTACTCTTACGAATAGCGGCAACAGGATTTATACGTGTGTGCAAGATGTTCTTGCGTGCATTCGCTCAAGGGGCCTCGGTATTAAAGTCTCATCCGCAAGGACTTTTGGGGGAGAGTGGAGTCAGCATACTGATGTTAACTCCGGGAAGATTAATTATTAGGCATTGTACATGCATGCATGCATGCATGATGCATGTATTGTATGTATGGGTTGTATGGTAGATGGATGGTATTGGATGGATGGATGGATGGATGGATGATGGATGGATGGATGGATGCATGCATGCATGCATGCATGCATGCATGTATGTATGTATGTATGTATTATGCATCTCCACCCTGTCTGTCTGTTTGGTGTATATATCTATTCCTCACACATACAGCACAACTTGCGCGCGCGCAGCGCGCGCCACACACAACACACGCACGCACGCACACACAAATACATACATATACACATACGCGCACAGCCAGCACACACACACACACTTAACATGCATACGCAAACAACAAACACACACACACACCATACCCCCCCCCCACACACCCCCCCCCCAACACACAAAAACACTCAGAACACCACCCCCCCACATCCACCACCACCTCACACTCCAATAATTATAAGTGAGGAGAAAACGGATGGGATCAAAGCAGACTGGGACATGTGTCCCACCACCATTGGTCACGATGTGACCTGTACCCTCACCCTGAGAGGGTTTTGACTGTCCTTTGGTCTGTCTGACTTCTACCCATCATGTTGAGTCTTCATATGCATCCCTCTCTCTCCCTCTGTTATCCCTCTCCCTCCTTTCCTCCTCCTTCCCTCCCTCTTACCCGTGTTAAACTTTAGATGAGTCCGACATCGGGCAATGTCAATGGGATGGTGTTATGATTTATGGTGGTGTAGTGTGTTGTGTTATTTATCTATGTATTCATTATCGATCGATCGATCGATCGATCGATCGTTCGATCGATCGATCGATCGATCGATCGAATCGATCGACGATCGATCGATTATCTATCGATTATTCTTCTAATTTATCTATCTATCTATTTCGATCTATTATCTATTCGTTTATTTAATTACCCCTTTATGTCACAGCAGATTTCTCTGCGTGAAATTCGGGCCTGCTCGTCTTCTGGGACGAGCCTGTGCCACAAGAGAACAGCCGCCCCCATTTTTTTTTCTTTTCTGTTGCAATGTAGTTGTTTCCTTTCAGAATGGCTTTTTTTCTCCAGATTTTGCCAGGGACACGCTTTGTTGCCGGTGGGTTCTTTTTACGTGCGCCTTAAATAATGATATGGCTTGTGAATCCATGGACGTGACGCAGCGTTAGATAGAAGACCAAGCATTCTTGAGAACAAGTGCCACAGGAAGACTCCTCAAAAATATCATACAAAGAAACAAGACCAATAACTTTGTGGAAGAAAGAAATCAAAAAGCGTGTGGGACCCCAAGTGCCTGTGCTCTCCACCATTAAAGAGGAGAAAGCTGAGTGTGGTTTGGTCACACCACAAGTACAACACCCTAGCAAAACACCATATTGCAAGGAACAGTCGAGGGCAAGAGAAGAAAGGAGGCCGCCAAAAGAAATCATGGGTTGACAACATCAAATGGATGGACTGCCCAACCCCTGTGCAGCTCCTACTAGCACACAGGATCGTGAAGATGGAAAAAAGATCTCCGTTTGCCGTCTTCTCTCATGTCCCCCCTACGGCCTTTGGGACATGGACTGTGTGATGTGATGTGAGCTGAATAATGATTTGTAACACTTTGGGGACCTCGTTTATAGTCTCATTCGAAAGGACTAAACACCCAGATAACCAGTATGGTCTAATAGGTGGGGGGAAAAGTTTGGGCAAACAGGATTCAAACACCGCACACTCCGATTCCAGGACTTTTCGCTTTTTTAGATGGGCGCGGTTTACCACTGACAATGATCCATACAGGGTGTGTTGTATTGTGTGTAGTGTGTTGTGTCGTGTTGTGTCGTATTGTTGTTGTGTGTCGTTGTTGTTTTTTTTTGTTTTTTGGTTTTTTTGAAAGTGTGAGTGTGCGTGTTGTGTTGTTTATATTGCATTGTATTGTGTAGCTTATTGTGTTGGGCCATTCCCTGTTAAGACCCTGGGTTCACTTATAATAAAGTATACTGTCTTCTTCTCTCTATTCATCCCTCTGTTTTCTTTGTCTCTTGTCTCTTGGTCTTTGTCTATCTCTCTGCGCCTGTGCTGCTTGCCTGCCTCTCTCTCTCTCTCTCTCTATCTCCCTCCCTCCCTCCCTCCGCTCCCTCCCTCCCTCCTCTATCTTTGCTTATATCACGTCTATCGAATGACTAAGTTCATCACTAGATCAAACATTTGCATGTAGAAAATATTTCCAAGTACCTCGGTTTACAGCAAGCCATACTCCGACTTCATATTTTTCTTCCGTCGAATTCGGGGTATAGACTTATGTTTAAGAAAGCATGTCATCGCTGATGTAATTTAAAACTTCATCCAACACTTTTAAAGCATTACAATGTTTTGATCTAAGCATGGCTGCATTTTGCGTTCATCAAAGTGAAAATGTGTTTGGATCTCCCGACTATTTCCATTAGTTATTGTTAGGTATTTCACAGTGTGTGTGTAGGACGCTATACATCCCAAACCTCGGACAGCGGATGATGCAGGTTGGTTATGGCAAGTGGATGGTCTCAGCCATGTCAAAAAGGTATCTACAGACTCGATTTAGACAGAAAAGCAAAAGGGCTTGACCTGGATGCTTAAATAGACCAAATGCTTTACATTGTTGGTAAAAAAAAAAAAACTCTTCAAAATACCATAACCAATAAAGGGAATTAGATGTTCAAAATTTCAAATATATAGGCTGGTGGTGAAAAGAATAATAAATCAATGTCTCTACAAGACGTCAAAGGCCCCACCGTCAGTATGGTTCAAGAAAAATATTATTCTGTTCACAACATTTGGAAGGCAGAGGCATTCCTTCGATCACAAAGTCAAAGATTTGTCATAACACTAATTGCCTATATTCCTGTATGGTTTCAGAAGCTGGGTCCGCAACAAAAATGAAAAGAGGACAAAATAATTGTGAGTCAAAAAATTTTTTGACTGGCGACTTCTCTGAGTCAAATTGACAGACCGTAACACAGATGAAAACATTTATGAAACATAACTGTTAGCCAACAAACTGATACGCACAGACTGGGATCTGTTATCATAGGAAACATATTGGGATTGATTGGAATTCCACAATTTCCCAAGGCAAAACTGTGGGCAGAAGGAAAAAGAGCTAGGGGGAACACTTACATCTACACTGTCTACATCAAGAGAGCTATAGGCGACTGGTAAACTCAAGCAGGAGAGATAGAGAGAGATGTTGGAGTTATGTAGAGCTCCTACCGATGCAGCACCGATGGAGACAGATTATACGAAGCCTCACTGTGTCAGGTAACACTATGTGTATTGGGTGTGTATGTATTGTTTTGAATAGGACTTTCTGTCCATTAGGTTTTTTAACGAGAAAACCTTGGCTTAAATTTCCTTTTTTAAGGGAGCACGCCACTGTTCACCACCAAAATTTTCAATCAGTGGATATCTTTGAGTGAGACTGATACAGGTAAAACAGAGGAGAGAGAGAGAGAGAGGGGGGGGGGGGGAGAGGACAGAGAGGAGAGACAGACAGAGAGAGGAAGAAAGAGGATACTGAGAGAGAGAGAGGAGAGGGGGGGGAGAGGAAGAGAGAGAGAGACAGACAGAGGGAAGAAAGAATACAGAGAGAGAGGGAGAAAGAGAGAGAGAGAGGGAAGAGAGAAGAGACAGAGAGAGAGAAGAAAGAGGGAAGCGTGAGCGAGAGTGCGATGAGCGAGAGAGACAGACAGGACAGTACAGACAGAGAGCAGAGACAGAGAGGGTAGAGAGTAAGAGAGATGAGAAAGAAGAGACAGACAGACAAAGTCACACACACAAATCAAAACTACGTAACAAAAGACACCCACACAAACAAATCACTTCCTCTCTCTAAAGACATGATCCACTAATACTCCACAATCATAAATCTTACGTAACACACGGAAGAAGAAGGACAAAAATAAATTATAATTTCTATTCTAATCTTATGCTACTTGACTACACCCTACCGCCCCTCCTCCTCCTTTAAGATTAAAAATATACCCCACAGAAATAAATACCCCTAAACAAACCCCCCAAATCCTGATGTGATTTAATTTTTCTCTCGCCCACTCTCCTCTCTCGGAATACAAACCTCCACGTTGGGACATCGCGTCTCCACACACACACACAGAGGCATGTATAAGGGGTAGAGGGAAATCACTGTATAGGAGGAAATTTCTAGAGATGGACATCAATCATTTTGAGAGGGACAACGTTCTTTTAGGGGGGATTTTTTAAAAAAAAAAAGAAACAAATAAATTTCTACTGGCTTATCAGAATATCTGAATTCAGTGGGCACTCACTCACACACGTGCGCGCACAGACACTTACACACACACACAAACAGACAAACACAGACACAAACACACCACAGGCACGCTCACACATACACACACACAACACACACACACACACACACACACACACACACACACCACTCAAACACCACACACGACCACTCACGAACACTCACACACACACAAACACACACATTACACACGCTCATAAATACACAGGCATACACAAGACACAACACAGACACACACACACAACAGACACACAGACAAACAGACACACACACAAACCACACACGCACACGCACACAAACACACACATACACACACAAACACACACAAACACTTGTCTTTAATCATCATTCATTAATCAGTTAAAGCTTTGTTTTGTGGCTGGCAAGGGATTGATCAGACCAATACGACGAAGGGCTAAAAAGGCACATAAAACAAGAAACAGTTTAAAAAAAAACCCCACTGACATAAAGACGGACAACACACAGTCAGACAACCAGATAGGCAGGCAGGGCAAGCAAGCAGCCAGCCAGCCAGACAAACCGACAGACATATATACACAGACCTGGATGAAGATACATGAGACTGCCGGACGAAACTGTTGGACTCCACAGATAGTCATCGAGAGAGAGAGAGAGAGAGAGAGAGGAGAGAGAGAGAGGAGAGTGAGAGGGAGAGAGAGAGTTGAGAGAGAGAGAGAGTGAGAGATGTGAGATGAGAGAGAGAGAGAGATCGAGTTGAGAGAGAGAGAGGAGGAAATGAATGAATGGGAATGAATGAACGAACGAACGAACGAACGCGAAAGAACGAATGAACGATATGATATGAATGAATGAATCAATGATATGAACAAATTTTATTTGACAAAAGCTACAAGCCATCAGTCAAAGGGGGCTAATTTAAATGTCATGTTAATAATGGATGGACAGAAAGAAGACATGAATTAATAACTCGAAATCCAGACAATTATCAACAAATATTTTTAGTTATTACTTATAGAATCTATTTGGTTCATAGTTCTGCTTGCGTTTTTCTAGAGCTGTGTTACATATATTGCTAAATGATTTCATTCGGACATATTATTTGAAGTTAAAACACTTTTTGTACACGACTAGTGGGGACCTGTTGGTTGGGTTTGTCAAATAAAAGTAACTTTTTGACAAATTTTCTTGGTAAGTTCGACATGTAAACAAACAGTTCAATTCGTTTCTTCTTCTTCTCCACATGCTGGACATGGATTGCTGTCTGTCTCTCTGTAATATACCATTGTCTACAGTTCAATATACACACATAATCTCAGCCGAAATTTCAGTAGATTGCTTCGAAGCTTCTTATTAGTTAACGATATTCAAATATTGTTTCTGGACCAAAGCATCTTTAAATGAGCTATACCAATGATATTTGGAGAGAGAGAGAGAGGAGAGGAAGTTGAGAGAGAGAGGAGATGAGGAGAGGAGAGAGAGACGAGAAGGATGACGAGAGAGAGAGAGACGAGATGAGTGAGAGATGAGAGGAGAGAGATGAGAGAGAGGAAGAGACACAGGGGACACGGAGACACGGAGACACGGAGACACGGAGACACAGAGAGACACACATAGGGAGGGACAGACAGGCAGGAAGAAAGAAACACAGAGAGAGATGCACAGAGAGAGAGAGAGAGAGATGATGAGATGGAACGAGAGAGAGGAAAGGAGTGAGAGAAGTAGAGAGAGAGAGAGAGAGGAGAGAGAGAGAGAGAGAGATGAGGAGGAGAGAGAGAGAGAGAGACAGACAGGACAGACAGACAGACAGAGGAGACAGACAGACAGACAGACAGAGACAGAGATGAGACAGAGAGACAGGGACAGAGACAGAAAGGAGAAACACACACACACACGCACACACACACACACACGCACACACACACACGAACACACACACACATACAAACATACACACACGCACACACAAACAAACAAACAAACCACAGACAAAAACAGAACAACAGACACGGACACAGACACAGACACAGACCACACTGACACACACACAAACACACACACACACACAGACACAGACACACACACACACACACACAACACACACACACAGACACACACACACACAACCACAGACTTAACAGAACAACAACACAAAACACACAGACAAAACAGACTAAGAAAAGTTCTCACACCATTTTTTTTTTCGGGAGGGGGCATATGTAAATCAAAGAGTCTACTTCAGTGAAGAAAACTTGTTGTCTGCCTCTAAACGACTCTTCAGTAGATCTACAATCTTCCCTCCCTCCCTCCACTGTTTGACCAAGCCCCTTGTGGACAGCCATCGATTGGGAGACCACGTGACCGGGGTCTTCAGTGATGAATATTCATGACATCTCCAGCTATCTGCATCGGCCCTAGCCCTATCTTCTGCATCAGAATGGCAACGAGTATGGTTATGAACCCAGTGATTTTTCGCCTTGCAAGTGTTTGTTTTTTGTTTGTGTGGTTGTAGGGTGTGGTGGTGGTGGTGGGTGGTGGTGGTGGTGGTGGTGTGTGTGTGTGTGTGTGTGTGTGTGTGTGTGTGTGTGTGTGTGTGTGTGTGTGTGTGTGTGTGTGTGTGTTGTGTGTGTTGGGTGTGTGTGTTGTGTGTTGTGTTGTGTGTTTTGTGTTGTGTGTGCCTGTGAGTGTGCGTGTGGGGCATGTGTGTGTAAATGTGCATGTATGTGTGTTTGTGAGTGTTGTGTGTATGTGTATGGTGTGTGAGTGCAAGGTTGTGTGTATGTTTGTATGTGTGTGTGTTTGTGTGTGTGTATGTGTGTGTAAGTGATGTGTTGTGTTGTGTTGTTGTGTGTGTTTGTGTGTGTTTGTGCGTGTTTGTGTATGTGTGTGTGTGGGTGTACGAGTGTTTGTGTTTGTGTGGGGTGTGTGCGTGTGTGGGGTGTGCACGTGTGTTGTGTGTGTTGTGTGCATGTGTGTGTGTGCGTGCGAGAGTGTATGTGTGAGTGTTGTGGTGTTATGAGTGTGTGTTTATGTGTGTGTTGGTTTGTTAGGGAGAGGGAGAGAGTGCGTGCACCTTTATGAAGCAATAGCGGCTGTAAACAAAGCCGTACAATGCTTAGCTTCATTTGTTTTTGTTCAGAAAATGAAAGTTGGGTTTTTTCCTTATTCATCTGCCTCTTCTGCTGTTTTGTTTTATTCGTTCAATCCAATTCTTCTGTTCTCATTGCTGTCTTTCCCCTTTTCATTTTGTAGACAAGTATAATTGTTTCTACGTTTGAACGTACATGTGCGTGTGGGCGAGTGTTTGTGTGTGTTTGTGTGTGTGTGTGTGTTTGTCTGTGTGTGTGTGTGTGTGTATGTGTGTGTTGTGTGTGTGTGTGTGTGTGTGTGTGGTGTGTGTTGTGTGTGTGGTGTGTGTGTGAGGGTGGCAAAGAAGAAGGGAAGGAATATGTGTTCATTAACTTTTTAGAGAGAGAGGGAGAGACAGACAGACAGACAGAGAGAAGAGAAAGCGAGAAAGACACACACAGAGACAGACAGACTGACTGACCAGACATAGATAGACCGACAGACATGCTGACAGGCTGACACGCATACGCACGCGCGCGCGCACCCCTTCCCCTCCCCACACACACTCACAGGCACACGCAACACAAAACACACACACACAAACACACAGACACACACACTCTCTCTCCCTCTCCCTCCCTCCCTCCTCCCTCCGTCTCGTGCCCTGATGAATGCATGCAGACCTAACTCATTATGAAACTAAATCAACTAATTTCACAGTAAGACTCATACTGAGAAAGAGAGAGAGAGAGTCCAACAGAACCAAATCCGCCATCCAGCAGTGGATAGTCAGACAGCTCCACTGCACCTGTCGCAAACCATTGCTGTTAGTATAGGTAGATTCTGTTTCGCTCTGTCTCTGGGTCTCACGGGTCCATCACACCAACTGTTGTTAGTTATACTTCACTGCTTTTACGCTACTTTCTTTTTGTGTCGTCTGTTCTTTTCAATCAGTTGGACGTGTTTATATAGTATATGCCCTTGCTCCCTCTAATTAAATGTCTTCTGCTTTTCTGTCAGTCTGAGTTTTTTTTTCACTTAGAATTGTTCTTACGCTTCCCTTAATAATTATCTTTACAATGTCTATTAGACTTTGAGGGGGAGGAGAGAGAGGAGAGAGGAGAGAGAGAGAGAGAGAGAAGAGAGAGAGAGAGCGAAGAGAGAGAGAGAGAGGAGAGAGAGGATGAGGGAGGAGAGAGGAGAGAGAGAGGAGAGGAGGAGAGATGAGATGAGAGAGAGAGAGGGGGGGGAGAGAGAGAGAGAGTGAGACAGGGAGAGAGAGAGAGAGAGACGAGAGAGAGAGATGGAGAGAGAGAGGAGAGAGAGAGAGAGAGAGAGAGGAGAGAGAGAGAGGAGAGGAGAGAGAGAGAGAGAGAGAGAGAGAGAGAGAGGAGGACAGAGACAGAGACAGAGACAGAGAGAGAGAGAGGGGGGAGAGAGAGAGAGAGAGAGAGAGAGAGAGAGAGAGAGAGAGAGAGAGAGATGAGAGAGGAGAGAGAGAGTGAGAGACGAGAGAGAGAGAGTGAGATGGTAGAGAGAGAGAGAAGAGAGAAGAAGAAGGAAGAGAGAGAGACAGAGACAGAGACAGAGAGGTGTAGTTTATATGATTTTGTGCTTTTATTCATGAGAATACCAGTATAACAAAACAGCATTTGCGTCTACATTTCTATCGTTTCGTTTGTCAAAAATACACCCACCCTCCACACACACACACACACACACAGACACAGACACAGACACACACACACACACACACACACACACACACACACACACACACACACGCACGCACGCACGCACGCACACCACACACACACACACACACAATCAGCGCTGATTCCACCCTCCCCCAAAGTCCTTCGGATGAGACTATAAACCGAAGCCCCGTGTGTGAACGCACGCAGAATATCTTGCGCACACGTTAAATTTTGTTCCGCTTTTTCGAAAGAGTAGGCCATCGTGTGCCGGTGGGAAACAGATGACATTTACAAAACTGCATACACACGGGGACAGGTTGTAAAAAAGCACAAGAGTGCTTATCCCATTATCCTCTATACAAAAGAATGAGATAAAAAATAAAAATAAAAACACACACACATACGCGCACGCGCACGCACAACACACACACACACACACACACACACACACACACACACACACACACACACACACACACACACACACACACACGGAAAGCAGAAAAAAGTCAGCCATGCGCCTTTAAACGGACAGCTCAAATGCACCTGTCGGAAACCATTGGTGTAGATTCTTTTTTGCTCAGTCCATGGTTTTGACAGGCCTATTACACCAACTGTCCTTATACTTTACTGTGGTTACCCTGCTTTCTTCTGATTCTTCTGCTTCCCTTAGTCAGTGTGGTAGATAGTATGCTCCCCCCTTCTGTCTGTTTGTCTGTGTCTTGTCTCTTTCTTTCCATCTCCAATTTTTGTCCTTTCACTTTATCCCCTTCTAAGTAATTTTCTTGTTTTTCTGCCTCTTTGAGACAGTCAGACAGATGGCATACCTAATCTTCTTCAATCCCCTGTTCCGTTTTTCGTTCTTTCTCTCTCTGTGTCTCTGTCTGTCTGTCTGTCTGTCTCTCTCTCTCTGTGTCTGCCTGCCTGCCTGCCTGCCTCTCCCCCCCCCCCCCCCCGCCTGTTTCTCTCCAGTTTCGGTCTCTGTCTCCCTCTCTCTCCTTTCCCCCTCTCCCCCCTCTCTCTCTCCACCTCCTTATCTCTTTATCTATCTCTTTATTTCTCTCTCCACGTATCTCTCTTTTTTGTGTGTTTCTCTTTTGACTGTCAATCTGAAACATACACACACACACACACTTACACAACACACACACACACACACACACACACACACACACACACACACACACACACATACACACAAATACATCCCCCTACCCCCACTCATATGGAAAAGTGTGTTTACGTGTACAAAACCTAAGCCTCTGAGAACCGAACCATTTTCACAAACTCAAAGCTGGAAAAGACCAAGACCAACCCCTCCCCAAAAATCCTCAGCCATTCAGTTTGAAACGGACAGCTTTGGTAAATGCACCTGTAAGAAACGCCCTGAACATCGACCAGAACAACTGGGAATTAACAGACCCTCGAACGGTCAGCCTGGAGACAGACTGTGTGTGCAGAAAGGTCTCTCCAAGTTCGAAGAAGAGACACTTGCTCAGCAGCACGAGACAAAAGAGAACGAGAAGAAAGGCTGCAGACCAGGCAGACAGACCAGCTTCAGGCAGACTTCATCTGTGCCCTCTGCCATAGGGACTGTCTGTCCTTCCCGTGTCGGACTGGTCAGCCACAACCGACGCACTACCAGAATTAACACTTTGAGCGCAACTCCATAGTCTTTCGAGACCGTGAAGGCTGCTGCCTACAACAATGGAATCTGTTTTTGCTGTGCCACAGGTTTCGATGGGGGTCTTTCACCAACTGTCCTTTTACTTGCATGGCCACTGACTTCTGTTTTTCTTTCCTTGTTTCCTTGCCTCTCCCTTTTTTTCTTCTCTCAGTCAGGCAGGCAAATTAAATGCCTTGTCCATACTGTCTCCTTCCTTTTTTTCTGTGTGTCTGTCTCTGACTGTCTGTCTGTCTGTCTCTCGTCTCCCTCTCAAACACACACACATACGCGCGCGCGCGCGCACACACACACACACACACACACACACCACACACACACACACACACACACACACACACACCATAATATCTTCCTTATCTATTCCATTCGAGTTCTGTTTTCATACACTTTCCCTATTTCTGTATTCTGTTTTTACGACTCTCTCTCTCTCTCTCTCTCTCTCTCTCTCTCTCTCTCTCTCTCTCTCTCTCTCTCTCTCTCTCTCTCTTCCTCTCCTCTCCTCTCCCCACTCTCTCTCTCCCTCCCCCTTTCTCCCCCCTCTCTCTCTATACTCTGTCTCGCCCCCTCTACCCCCCCCCCCCCCCCTCTCTCTCTCTCAACTTTAACACAGACCGTCTTTACGGATAACTTTCAGCCTGGGAAGAGAACAAGTCCACCAGAGAAAAAAAAACGTCAGCCATTCTCTCTCTCTCTCTCTCTCTCTCTCTCTCTCTCTCTCTCTCTCTCTCTCTCTCTCTCTCTTTCTCTTTCTCTCTCCCTCCCTCTCCTCCCCCTCCTCTCTCTCTCTCTCTTAGCTCTAG
>JASPKP010000505.1:0-5000 GCA_030674155.1 Stramonita haemastoma | reverse complement strand
TCTGATTGGATCATCTTGTCAAGGAGCTCATTGAAGATTTAACATAAAATGAAACATCAACTCCTGAAAAGAAAAAAAAGCATAAAAATGCAGATTGGTTAAGAGAAACATAACAATAAAAAAAACTCAAACAAACATGTAGCAATGGGTATTGAATTATCCCATGAGCTTGTAGAAGCAATAAAACAATTCGAGAGAGAGAGAGAGTGAGAGACAGACAGAGGGAGGGAGAGACAGACACAGACAGACAGACAGACAGACAGAGAGAAATAAAGATATAGAGGTAAGCAATACATACCACAACGAAGAAAATCATAACAAATGTGCGCATCGAAAACAAAATTCAAAAACACTGCACACAAACGATACATCCAGAAAACAATAACTGTCAAAGAAAAAGAAAAGAAACAAAACACAAAGGAAACCAAATAAGACAAAGACATCAAACAAATCTAATTTATGACGACAAAAACAAAGACAGTGTGCTCATAACTATCTTCAAACATCTTTCCTATAAAAAAAAAACACATCAGTAAATGCATCTGGATGGATTAACGGGAATACACTTAGGTGTGTGGTAGGACATTTTGATACTGAAGGGAAAGGAAGGAAGGAAGGATAAAAACAGGGAATAGAACGCATGGAAGGGGAGGGGCGAGGAGGGGGAGGGGACAGTGATCGAAAAATAAAGACAAAGAAAAACAAAGAAACAGGCAACTGAATTTACAAACATAAAAAAAATAAATAAACCGTCACTTCAAAAGACACAAACAGCACAAGCAGACCCAAGGCAGGCGACGACTTTCAGCAAGACTTGAGGTCTCCTCAAAAATGGGGTAGACAATTGTATAACAGATTCCCAAGACACTGTCTTAAAATGACAGGTGCCTGTTGTAAAATGTGTGTGTGTGTGTGTGTGTGTGTGTGTGTGTGTGTGTGCACGCGCGTGCGCGTGGTGTGCGAGCGGTGTGTGTGTGTGTGTGTGTGTGTGTGTGTGTGTGTGTGTGTGTGTGTGCGTGTGTGTGTTTGTGTGTGTGTGTGTGTGTATCTACAGTTGTGTATTTATATTTATTTATCTATTATTTATTCTTTTATATCGAAAATAATGGAATAAGCATTCATGTGCTTTTTTTTTTCATCCAGTCTCCTAACTTTGTCATCTGTTCCCACTGGCACACAATGGTGCCTCAGTTTAAACTTTATAGCTTCATCTGATTGACTTTTGGGGAGAGTGAAGTCTGCACTGATGCTAACTTCAGGGGAAAAATCCCCTCGAACAGGAATCGAACCCGGGTCGTCAAATTGCGAGCGCAATATTCTGACCATACTATCATGTGTGCATGTTTATTTTTGTGTATCTTCATGCTCGCGCCTGCGCGCTTGCTTGTCTGTGTATCTTAGAGAGAGAGAGAGAGAGATAGAGAGAGAGAGAGAGAGAGAGAGAGAGAGAGGAGAGAGAGAGAGAGAGAGAGAGAGAGGAGAGAGAGAGAGAGGAGGAGAGATGAGAGAGAGGAGAGAGAGAGAGAGAGAGACTTTAATGTGCTTGATAGTGATGTGTGCAAAATTTTAAAAAATCAACATTGCAACCAGTTAATTTGCCTTCAAAGAAGACATGTGAGCAATTTATTATTTTGTCTTCAGTTTAATTAAAGTAATACCTAGCTTGCCAACAACACTTGCCAGAATATAATTTGGTCCATTGAAGAAAAAAAAGCAAAAAAAAGAGAAAAGAACGAAGATGTGACAGAAGCAAACATGACGAACGAAAGGGAGCCAATCCTATTAGGAAGCAGACGACCCAACACAAGCCAGTCTATCTAGACACTGCCTGTCGTGCTATTTTACCCACCATGGGGAAGCAATCAAATAATGGTCAACAGTTTTTATAACGAAAATATTTGGATGAAATGAGGGAGGAAGGGAGGGAGGGAGGGAGGGAGAGGAGAGAGGAGGAGGGGGGGGGGGAAGGGAGGGAGGGAGAGAGAGAGAGACAGAGAGAGAGAGGAGAGGAGAGAGGGAGAGAGAGAGAGAGAGAGAGAGAGACAGACAGACAGACAGACAGACAGACAGACAGACAGAGACAGAGACAGAGAGACAGAGACAGAGACAGAGACAGAGAGAGACACACAGACAGACAGACACACAGACAGACAGACAGAGACACAGAGAGAGAGGCACGAACTGTCAAAATACGGGTTCAAGACGAGCAATCAAGGAAACAAAAACTGCAGAAACACAAATCCAAACAAAACAAAAACAAAACAAGTCGATAATATGAAAGAGATAGATAGATGAATAAACACAGTCTACACGATAAAAGCTGGACCAAAAAAAGACAAAAAAGCCCGCTAGAAAACTGTAACAAGCCTAATGGATAACACGTTAGGAGATTTATAACACTGACAGCAAACGCAAAGGGAAAGAGACCAACCAACAAACAAAAAAAACCCAACTAAATTACTACGTACGTGATTTTGCCCAGATATCAGCACAAGCTTTCGTGTGGATTAACTGGGATATAAGTGTGATGGACATTTTAATATAATGGGAAAGAGATGAAATGTAGATTATAGGAAATAAAAGGGAAAGGTAATAAAGAGGAAAAAGATGCCGAAAAGGAGGGAAAAAACATAATTATATAAAAGACAATAGAAATGATGACAAGAACAGATAACACAGTGATTTCACTCACAAATTAAACATCATTATCAGAAAAGGGACATAATAATTTATGGATTTTTTTGGTATTAAGACTGGAATAAAACCAGAAGAGGCAGAGGAAGAAATATAACCAAATGGGTTAAGTATCTTACAAAATCGGTGCATACATGTGTACATAGATACATGCATGTGAGGCTTTGTGCATGCGTTCTTGGGTGTGTTTACGTACGTCAGTACGTAGTAGTTTTAAGTCAATCAGTCAGTCAGTCAGTCATCAGGCAGTCAACAGTGAACCATTTTATAAACAACCGTACAGGAGTGTGTGTGTGTGTGTGTGTGTGTTGTGTGTGTGTGTGTGTGTGGTTGTGTGTGTGTGTGTGTGTGTGTGTGTGTGTGTGTGTGTGTGTGTGTGTGTGTGTGTGTGTACGTATGTGCGTATGTATGTACGGATGTAAGTATGCACGTACGTATGTACGTATGTATGTATGTATGTCTGCATGTCTTTATGTATGTAAGCATTTGTCCGTGTGTTGTGCGTGTGTGCGTGCGTGGGTGTATGTGTGTGTGTGCATGTGTGTGTGTGGGTGTGTTTATATGTGTTTGAGCGAGCCTAAAAATTTTATACAACCACTTAGCGATATTTGAATGAAACAGATCCTTAAATAAGCAGTTGATATTTTACCAGCCATTTAGATAAAGTTTAACTGTCTCGTTAATTAGCTGGCCAGTAGTTACCTTGCACAAATGAAATGTTGTTCAACAAGCACGAAGAAAACAGAGAAGAAGGGGTGGAAGAAGTAAAGACGAATCAGGACACGAAGAAAAGAACAGTACTCTATCTGAAACTCCCTGGTTCTGTCATTAAATTTTGCTGTTGAGCACGAAAGAGCAATCCGATTAATTGTCAAACGTGTGTGAGACTAGGACTGAGAGAGAGGGGGTGGGTGGGTGGGTGGGTGGGTGGGTGGGTGGTGGGGAGAGGAGAGAGAGAGAGAGAGGAGAGAGAGAGAGAGAGAGAGGAGAGAGAGAGAGGAGGAGGATGAGAGAGGAGAGAGAGAGAGAGAGAGGACGGACAGACAAACAGACAGACAGACAAACAGAGACAGACAGACAGACAAGCAAAGCCTATCAAATGTGCAGTTACGACAAATCAAAGTAAATGGGAAAAGCAAGCAACAAACACATACAAATAACAAAACAAAAAAGAAATACCCAGAAATTGGACACACTACAAGGATAGAGAAAACACAGGCATAAGATAACGAAAGGACAAATCAGATTTATGACAACGTATAGACAAAGCCAAAAAAAACCAAAAAATCAAAACCAAAAAAATGAAGAGGGGAAGGGAAGCTCATAAATCTCTTCAAACGTGACTCCAAAAAGATATCGCCACGGGCTCCCCTGTGGATTAAATAGGATACAGCGTATGATAGGACATTCTGATACTACAAGCGGGGGGGGGGGGGGGGGGGGGGGAGGAATGAGGGGAGAAAACAAAAGACAAACCTAAAGAAAAGCTACAGTGAACACACACAGGATGAAATGATCTTCCATAACTCCTGAAATTGTCATTTGTACACTTCACTATAAAATCAGTTTTCGGGCAGTATTCTGGCGCAAGCCGATTTGGGTAATTCCACACTTCTCCTGATTTCAGAATGCATGCTAGGTCTCTATGTATCCTCCATACCACCGGCCTTAGCTATTCCACTCTTTTTGCAAAGAGTTGGATGGGGTTGTTAACGTGTAGCCTCATGTCATATGCATGCTTTGGCAAGAGTTGGATGGCGTTGTTAACGTGTAGCTTTATGCCGTGCCTGCTTTGCCAAGAGTTGGATGGGAATAGTTAATGTGTACACTTATGTTATGCATGCTTTGGCAAGAGTTAGATGGGGATTGTTAATGTGTACACTTATGTTATGCATGCTTTGGCAAGAGTTAGATGGGGATTGTTAATGTGTACACTTATGTTATGCATGCTTTGGCAAGAGTTAGATGGGGGTTGTTAATGTGTACCCTTATGTTATGCATGCTATGGGAAGATTTGGATGTGTTTGCTAATGTGTACACTTGAGTTATGCATGCACTGAAAAGAGTTAGATGGGGGTTGTTAAAGTGTACCCTTATGTTATGCATACTTTGGCGAGAGTTGGGCGGGTTTTTTTTTTAACCTGTGCCCTGATGTTACGTTTGCTTTATATCACACGGGGCTCTGCTATAAAGTCTCATTCCAAAGTACTCGCAAGAGAATAGATGAGGAGCCAACGTAGCTCTATGGAGAAGAGAAACTCCCCAAAAGTCTCGTAATCATCAATTTGAACTGCACCCTTTGATAA
>JASPKP010005054.1:7500-16538 GCA_030674155.1 Stramonita haemastoma | reverse complement strand
TGAGTCTGCATTGCTTTATTCCACTTGGCTCTGTATACTGTTGCTTTGCGGTACTTCTGTGCTGCTATTGGTTTGTGGTGGTGGTGGTGGTGGTGGTGCTGCTGCTGCTGCTGCTGCTGCTGCTGCTGCTACTGCTGTTGCTTATACTACTACTACTACTACTACAACATTGCTGCTGTTTTCGCTATTGCTGATGCGGGAACCATACACTCGCACCAGTCTGCAATGTGCACGACTTTTGCCTTTTCTGGAACATCAAACAAAAGAAAAAAAACTCATGATGCTGTCTGAGGAATGACTGTGTCAAACTCCCAACTCTCCCGTAAGGGCAACAAGCACGGAGAAACAAATACGCCAACAGCCACTAAGCGCTTTGCGAAAAATTGAAAGTTCTACTGGGCTTATTGCCGACGCTGTAGTCTAGTGGTTAGGGCGTTAGACTCGTAACCTAAAGGTTGGGGGTTCGATCCCAGCTTGGCTATGGCGTTGTGCCCTTGGAAAGGCACTTTAGGGCTATTTTCTCACCCCACCCAGGTGTAAAAGGGTGGGTACCAACCTTGTGTTGGGGGTTAACCCTGCGATAGAATGGCGTCCTATCCAGGGGGGAGTCTATGACTCTCAGTCGCTTAACGCCACAGAAACCGGGATAAGCCCCGGCCTGATGAGCCTTAGGCCCCGGGACAGACTTTAAAAACAAAACTGGGCTTATTGGCTTAAACATTTTTTCAGAAAGAAACACATTGTCTACAAATTCGTTGGAGCAGCAACAAATTAAAAGCTTATAGTGTTTTCCACGTCAAACGAAACGAAATGTGTGGGTTGAAAGCTGAAAAAACCCCACAGTCATTGTCACAATGAAACAATATACAGAAATTCCGCTGTTTATCGCGTAACAACAGCTGTGTACCACGATACTGTGCCAAAGGTTTCCATACTATTTTATTAGTTTCCCTTAAATGTTTATGTTGAGTACAGTTTGCCCTCCTTTTCCTGTCAAACAAATCGTGTCGTTTAAAGTCATTGTTGTTGTTGTTGTTGTTGTTATTGTTTTTGCAGTTGAGTAATGGTCAAATGGGCTGTGAAGGTTTAATGGCGCCCTTGCCAAAAGGACTGGATTCTCTCTCTCTCTCTTCTCTCTCTCTCTTCTCTCTCTCTCTCTCTCTCTCTCTCTCTCTCTCTCTCTCTCTCTCTCTCTCTCTCCCTCCCTCCCTCCCCTCTCTCTCTCTCTCTTTCTGTGTGTGCGTGTGTGTGTGTGTGTGTGTATGTGTGTGTATGTGTGAGAGAGAGAGAAAGAAGAGAGAGGAGAGAGAGAGAGAGAGGAGAGAGTGAGAGAGAGAGTGGTTGAGAGGAGAGAGGGGAGGAGAGAGAGAGAGGAGAGAGGAGTGAGAGAGAGAGAGAAGAGAGAGGAAATAGCTGCAACAAAATTTTGTTTTTGTTGCTGTAACACTCTTTATTCGCGCATAACATTCGCGCCCTCGTGTATATAGTATTTATTATTACGTGCGCAAGCACCATGCATGCGCAATGCTTGCGCTTCACAAAGATTATGTACAGTACAATTGCGCCCGTAAGAGTAGCTTCTACATTTCCTTTTCGTGGCAAAAAATGTTCAATCGCATACCATGGGTACAAATGAAATAGCAGAACAAAATTGTTTTTCGTTTCCTCGGCTAGACCTGCGAGGTTCACCAATGGTGAGATGTTTGCATATTCGACCCCCCCACCCCCCACCCCCTCTCCTCCACCATTCAATTAGCCATATTCCAACATCGGGGATGGTGTCTAGACACAAAACCCGGGGCGTGTGGGTTTGGTTTTTTGTTTTTGTTACCTGTTCCTACAGCACGAAATGGCCTACTCTTCCGAAAGGCGGGATGGTTTTTAACGTGTGCGTGAAATGTCTGCATGCATTCGCACAGGGGCCTCCGTTTATAGTCTCAACGAAAGGTTTAGAAATTCAGTTCGATTTTCCCGTCAAAGTGGGAAGAGAGGGTAAGGTTGGGAACCAAACCCAGAACCTCACTGCTTACTTGTTAGGCAGGTGAACGTCTTAACCGTCTTATCACCTTCCTTCTTATACAAACTTACTTTTTATTTGGTCTAAACGGTACCGCCAATGATTAATGTGTTTGCTGTGTTCATGCTTGTGCAACCTATGTCAAAACTCTTTGATTTGTTTTTACAAGATAAAGCGCTATATAAATTCCATGTATTATAAAACTCTCACCGAGTTGCCTAAATGTAATTCAACAAGTCGGCTAAAACAAACCCAAAAGAATCAACATTCGAACTTTCTCCTTCTATGTAATCATCACGTTCATGTCCCTAACTCAATCCCCCTCCTTCGCGCTCTGTTTCTCCTGATCTCCCTCACCCTGGGCAAGCATCGCTCAGCAGTAAACATCCACATTAAGTCAGTCCGCTTTTGTAAGTGACTTTGCCATTCAACCAGGGAATACTCTCTGCCTCCTTCTGAATCAATGCAGATGGCAGTCTCTCCGGAATTAGAAACCAGACGTGAACTTGTTTTGCCAGCGTTGGCGATTGCGACAGAACGGGTAGGCAGGCAGGGCGTGCCGTGGTACCGTCAGGTCGGAATGAACAGCGCGCGGAGAATGAATGTCAACGACCGGACGCGAAAAACAAGACGGTTAAGAATCCACTGTATCAACAGCGAAAAACACCACCAACAACAAATAAACAAACTTGAAAAAAAAGCATAAACAAAAAATTGTTAAAAAACGGGGGGAAAAAACCACTATCTTGTGACCACTAGTACCGTGACATTCAAGTCTTACATTCTAAGAGCTCTAATGATGCTATTCTGTTTATCTTGCAGTATGTCAAAACTGAATTTAAAAGTATATTTTTAAAAATGCAAATAGTACACTGAATATGAAATACGGTTGCCTTGTCCAGAGTATACATCCACATACAACGCAAAAATGAAACCCCAAACTGCAAATAAAATGCACACACGCACACACACACACGCGCGCGCGCGCATGCACGTACGTACGTATCGCGTTATCTTGCCAAGAACAAGTACACATGATAATGATACACAGGAAGACATAAGAGGTAGGCAGACTGAAATTTGTCGCTGCTTAGATACATGCTCGGAGTGTGTAATCGCAGTGGGCAACAGACACTAACGAGTTTCTTGCCTTCTTTTGACAGGAAACAGGGAAACAACACTAGCTTGGTAAGGGAGGGACACATTTCATCCTTCAGAATTTAAAATATACACCCTCTCTCTTCTCTCTCTCTCTCTCTCTCTCTCTCTCTCTCTCTCTCTCTCTCTCTCTGTGTTGGTTGCAAAATCGTCAGTGGTGCCCCGACGGTCTAATAGATTACAGGACATGTGAAGGGTGATCACACACACACAACACACACAACACACACACACACACACACACACACACACACACACACACACACACAACACACACACACCACACAAGTGATGTCTGAGTCTGCAGTATCCAGTCATCAGCCTCACAACGGTCACTTGGTCTTCTCTGGGCAGGAGGTAGTAGCCATCCTTATTGTTGAAATTAGGGTGCTACTACTGACGCCTTCTTCTCTTTTTTTCTCCTTCACTATTGTCTTTGCTTCTTCATACGTCACACCCTGCTCTTCTTGAGTCATCTGACCTCCTGCCTTTTCGAGTAGGTCAGCTTCCTCATTGCCATGGATGCTGCTGTGTGAAGGAAGCCACTGGATGACTATGCCCAGTGGACTGCTGTAGGGCAAGAGCGATAGCAAGGGCGTTAAGTTCCTTGTTCTGTGAGTTCTGAATGGTCTGAAGCACAGACAGCGCGTCCGGTAAAACTACTCTCTCTCTCTCTCTCTCTCTCTCTCTCTCTCTCTCTCTCTTCTCTCTCTCTCTCTCTCTCTCTCTCTCTCTCTTTTCCCTTTACCTGTTTGCTCTTCTTTTTCTCTTCGATCCAGCCGTTAGAGGTTGGTTTTTTCTTTTCTTTTCTTTTCTGTTTTCTCTCGGCTAATCACTGACGTGAAGCAGACGATCTGTTTGTCCGTCATCAATAATTTACGGCCGCCATGCTCCGTTTAGTTACAGCAGCAGACGACAATGCTACAAAAGATGAGCAGAACGGTTCCGCTAGCAGATCGATAAGAGTCCTTTTGTCAAGTGAAGCTTGCAGCGTTTATACGTGCAACTTGCATGACGGTGTTTAAAAAAAAAAAAACACACTCCCAACCAAGTAGTTACTGAGGTTGTGGTTTAGGTAGAAAACTCTGTCTGTCTGTCTGTCTGTCTGTCTGTCTGTCTGTCTGTCCCTCCCTCCCTCCCTCCCTCCCTCCCTCCCTCTCTCTCTCCTCTCTCTCTCTCTCTCTCTCTCTCTCTCTCTCTCTCTCTCTCTCTCTCTCTCTCTCTCTCTCTCTCTCTCTCTCTCTCTCTCTCTCTCTCATGTTGTACATCGTTATCATTAACACACACATACACACACGAAACACACACACATTCTCTCTGTCTCTCTGTCTCTGTCTATCTGTCTGTCTGTCTGTCTGTGTCTGTGTGTCTTCGTGTCTGTTCTCTCTCTCTTCTCTCTCTCTCTCTCTCTCTCTCTTCTCTCTCTCTCCCCTCTCTCTCCTCTCTCTTCTCTCTCCTCTCCAATGATCTTCCTTTGCATCTTTCTTCTTGTTGTGAACTTTTTGCTGACGATACAACCTTGCACATTTCAGGAAAAGATGTGAAATCAGTATGCAAAGATCTACAAAAAGACATCAATAAACTTGTAACATGGACAGACTCTAATCATATGGCCCTACATCCAAATAAATCGAAATTCATGTTAGTTACAACACGTCAAAAACGTCAGAACATTAAAACTAAATTATGTGACTTGAATACTTTAAAAATTTGCAATAATGTACTAGAAGAAGTAAATTCACACAGGCTTCTTGGGCTTAATATTGACAATAACCTATCATGGTCAAATCATGTTTATACACTGTCCAAGAAAATAGCCCCAAAAGTGTTCCAACTTAATAGAATTAAGCATTTTCTTGACCAACATACCAGAAAACTATTTTTTTATGCATACATCCAACCTGACATTGACTATGCATCAACTTGCTGGGACTTGGCTAGTAAAAATTGCTTAAAACCCTTGGACAGTGTATACAGACGTTCACTAAAACTAATCCTTCTCAGATCTTCTTCCTTAGAAATAAGTCATTACAAAGAGCTTAATATTCTTCCTTTTGGTATGAGATGTCGTTACAATAAAGGCATACTTATGTATAAAATTATGAGCAACCTTTCCCCTCAATACCTTTGTGACAGATTTTCAGTAAAAAGCATTCGAGATAAAATTATCCTTGTTACTCCTCGACCTAGAACTGATTTTTTTATGACATCTCTTTTATACTCAGGTAGCAGATTATGGAATGAAATACCTTCCTTCATCAAAAACAAATGCACTTTGACATCATTCAAAAAGGATTACTACAGATATCTAATGGAAATGTTATAAATAATTTTCATGCCAAATATAGTACGAATATATGATATATGTATATAAAATAAAAACTTTTCGTTGTTTTGTTGTTGTTGTTACTTTCTGTGTAGTGATGTTTCCATTTTCAGGATGCTTATTGTGCTTTGGGAAGACAATAATGTTTGTGCTATGCCATGTTATTTTTGTGAATGTGCGTTCTTGCGTGCGTGCGTGCGCGCGCGCTCGTGTGTGTGTGTGTGTGTGTGTGTGTGTGTGTGTGTGTGTGTGTGTGTGTGTGTGTGTGTGTGTGTGTGTGTGTGTGTGTGTGTGTGTGTGTGTGTGTTTTGTGTGTGTGTGTGTGTTTGTGGTGTGTGTGTGTGTGTTTGTGTGTTGTGTGTGTGTGTATGTGTGTGCGTACGTGTGTGTGTATGTGTGTGTTTTGTGCGCATTTGTGTTTGTTGAGTGTGTATGTGTTTGTGTGTATTTTTGCGTGTGAGTGAATGAGTTTGTGTATGTGTTTATGAAAGCATATTGTGCATTGTTGTGTGTGTGTGTGTGTGATGGTGTGTGTGTGTGTGTATGTGTGTGTGATGGTGTGTGTGTGTGTGTGTTTTTTGTGTGTGTGTGCGTGTATGTGCATGTGTGTTTGTATGTTTCTCTTCATCTATGAGTGTGTGTGTGTATGTATGTGTGTGTAAGTGTTTGTGTGTTTGTGTTTGTGTGTGTGTGTGTGTGTGTGTGTGTGTGTGTGTGTGTGTTGTGTGTGTGTTTGTGTGTGTGCGTGTGCGCGTGTGTGTGTGTGTTTGTGTGCATTTGTGTTTGTTGAGTGTGTATGTATTTGTGTTTGTGTGTGCGTGTGTATGAATGCGTGTGTATGTATGTTTACGAAAGTTTTGTTGTTGTTGTTTGTTTGTTTGTTTGTTTGTTTGGTGTGTGTGTGTTTGTTGTTGTTGTTGTTGTTGTTGTTGTTGTTTTTCCTGGTCGTTGAATCCAGATTTGATGCTTTTGTAGAATTTACATTGTACAGCTATTAATTCGTGTCTGTAGGCAGATAATTATGTCAGTAATATTGATACGCCCTGGAATGTATATGCATTGGATCTAATGCGTATTTTGATGATTATGATATGAGCATAATTATCACATTGTATGGGTAAAAATGTACATGTGTATGGATATGTATTCAGGATAATTTGTCTTTGCATGCGCGCGCGCCAGTGTGTGTTGGTTTAATTGAGTGAGTGTGTTTGTTTGTGAGTGTTGGTGTGTATGTGCGTTTTGGTGTAATTGTGTTTATTTGTTTGTCAATCAATCAATCAATCAATCTTTGTGTGTTTGTGTGTGTGTGTGTGTGTGTGTGTGTGCGTGCGTGCGTGTGTGTGCTCGTCTGTGTGCGTGTGTGTGGGTGTGTTTGTGTGTGTGTGTGTGTGTCTGTGTCTGTGTGGTGCGTGTGTTTGCGTGTGTCCGTGTGTGTGTGTATCTTATCTTGACTTTTGGGAAGAACTGTTTGTTTAGGGTAGGGGGTGTTAGAGAGGGTAGTTTTTCGTGTTTGATTGTTGTTTAGTAACTTGATTGGTTCACTTATGTGGTACTTCATTGATTTTCTGATTTATCAATAATTGAATTGTAATATGACTGACTGATTTTCTTAATATGTTACATTTATTTGTTTATTAATTCATTGATTTATTCATATTTCTTTCATTTTGTCCCCATGAGGGCCTGGTGTAAAGAAGCCTCTGGCTTACCCAATTACCCTCATTAAAAATTTCGAGTTCGAATTTCGAGTTCGAGTTCTCTCTCTCTCTCTCTCTCTCTCTCTCTCTCTCTCTCTCTCTCTCTCCTCTCTCTCTCTCTCTCTCTCTCTCTCTCTCTCTCCTCTCTCTCATAAACGACGAGATAGCCTGGTGGTCAGAGTGATGCACTCGAGATCAACTGACCCGGGTTCGAATCTTGTTCAAGAGGATTTTTCTTTTGGACTTAACATCAGTGCCGACTCCACTACCCCCAAGAGTCCTTTGGATGAGACTATAGACCGAGGTCCCGTGTGCGAACGCATGCAAAAATCTTTTTCGGAAGAGTAGGCTATTGTGTGCCATGGGAATGGACGACAAAAGTTACAAAACTGCATACACACGGGGATTAGATGAAAAAAGCACATAAGTGCTTATTATTCCATTACCCTCGAAATAAAAGAATAAAATAAAATCTCTCTCTCTCTCTCTCTCTCTCTCTCTCTCTCTCTCTCTCTCTCTCTCTCTCTCTCTCTCTCTAAACACACACACACACACACACACACACACACAACACACACACACACACACACACACACACACACACAAACATACATCTCTCTCTCTCTCTCTCTCTCTCTCTCTCTCTCTCTCTCTCTCTCTCTCTCTCTCTCTCTCTCTCTCTCTCTCTTCGATCATGAAACCGTCGCTGAAGACGATAATCGGTTCAGCGAAGACGACTGTGTAGCAACATCAAAGACTTAAGGCAGATTAGTACCTGTGTCTGTGTGTCTGCACTCAAGGATTCCCACAAGCAAGTACGCACACACGCACATACACACACGCACATACATACACGCACATACATACACGCACATACAGATACGCACATGCATACACGCACAAAATACACGCACAAACACACACGCAGGTACACACACGCAAAGTTACCCAGGCAGAACGACAGACTGGATAATAACATAGTGCTCTTTTCACGTCGTTATAACCGTGGATAAGGGGGGGGGGGGGGGGGTGAGGATTGACAGGTTTATGTGCACTGAAGAACACTCCCCCTCTCTCCCTCCCTTTACATGCACATTCGTACACCTATAACCCAGCCAATCTACCGTATCACCCATCCACCCACCTAAAAACTACCACCACCTCCCCCCCCGACACACACAAACAGCCCAAACGGGCGCGCATACACACACACCAAACACACACGCACACACACGCATGCATGCACGCTCACACACATAAATGTATGCACGCACGCATGCATGCACACACACACACGCGTACACGCGCACGCACACACACACACACACACACACACACACACACACACACACACACACACACACACACACACACACACACAACACGATGTGGGCACAAGCTGTTACAATCAATGCTATAATCAGCACAAGTTCAACGCCCAAAACCTTTAGTATTGCACTATGTGGGCCGGCTGACTGAAGGTAACAACCACAGACACGAATAGTTATTATAATATCTTTCGGGGGAATAAGAAGGAAAGAGGCAGGACGGTTTATGGTCTCACCCAAAGGACTTTGACATTCACTTCGATTTTCCCGTCAAACTGGGAAGAAAGAGCACGGCTGATAATCGAACCCAGAACCTCACGGTTTAGTTGTTAGACAAGCGAACGTCTTAACCGTTCTTCAACCTTCTTACTTCAAATTTTAATTTTCACGTTTATGAAGTAACACGATTCAGACACTGGCATGTTTTATTTGTTTGTTTCCCTTCTCAGCTGTTGTTTGTTTGCTTCTATTTGTTGCTTCGGATATTTTCTTCAGTTTTCGCTGAACCC
>JASPKP010005053.1:10000-16538 GCA_030674155.1 Stramonita haemastoma | reverse complement strand
GAGGGAGGAGGGGGAGGAGGGGGGGGAGAGGGGAGGAGAGAGGGAGAGAGGAGAGGGGGAGAGGGGTGAGGGGAGGAGAGGGGGAAGGGAGGGGAGGAGAGGGAGAGGGAGAGGGAGGGAGGAGGGTGGAGGGAGGGGAGGGGGAGGGAGGGAGGGGGGGAGGGGAGAGGGGGGGAGGGAGAGGAGGAGTGAGGAGGAGGGGGGGGAGGGGGAGGAGGAGGAGGGGGGAGGAGGGGGGAGGAGGGGAGGGAGGGGGAGGGGGGAGGGGGGGAGGGAGGGAGGGGAGAGGGGAGGAGAGAGAGGGGGGAGGGAGGGGGAGAGGGGAGGAGGAGGGGGAGGAGAGAGGAGGGAGGAGGGAGGGAAGGGGGAGGGAGAGGGAGGGGGAGGGAGGAGGAGGAGGGGGAGAGGGGAGGGGGGAGGAGAGAGGGGGAGGGAGGGAGAGAGGGGGGAGGAAGGGGGGAAGAGGAGAGGGGGGGAGGGGGAGGGAGGAGGGGGGAGAGGGGAGGGGGGAGGGGAGGGGAGGGGGAGGGGAGGAGAGGGGGAGGGGGAGAGGGGAGAGGAGGAGGAGGAGGGGGTGAGAGGGGGGAGGAGGAAGGGGAGGAGGGGAGGAGAGATGGAGGGAGGGAGAGGGGAGAGGAGGGGGGAGGAGGGGAGGGGGAGGAAGGAGGAGAGGAGGGGGGAGAGGGGGGGAGGAGAGGGAGAGAGGGAGGGAGAGGAGGGGGAGGAGGGGAGAGGGAGGGAGGGGAGGGGAGGGAGAGGGAGAGGGGAGGGGGAGGGGGAGGGAGGGAGGAGGGGGAGGGGGGAGGAGAGAGGGGAGAGGGAGGAGGAGGGAGGGAGGAGAGGGAGAGGAGGGGAGGGAGGGGAGGGGGAGAGGAGGAGAGGAGGGGGAGAGGAGGGGAGGAGGGGGGGGAGGGGAGGAGAGGGGAGGGGGAGGGAGAGGGAGAGGGAGGGAGGAGAGGAGGGGGGGAGGAGAGAGAGGGGGGAGGATGGAGGGGGAGGAGGGGGGGGAGGGGGGAGGGGGGAGGGGGGAGGAGGGGGAGAGGGAGGGAGAGAGGGAAGAGGGGAGGGGAGGGAGGAGGGAGAGGAGGGGAGGAGGGGGGGAGGAGAGGAGGAGGAGGGAAGGGAGGAGGAGGAGGGGGAGAGGGATGAGAGAGGGAGGGGGAGAGGAGGGGAGGGGGGAGGGAGGGGAGGGAGGAGGAGAGGGGAGAGAGGAGATGGGGAGGGAGGGGAGGGAGAGAGGAGGGGGGAGGGGAGGAGGAGAGGGGAGGAGGAGGGGAGGAGGAGGAGGAGGAGGGAGGGAGGGAGAGAGGGAGGAGGAGGAGAGAGGGAGGAGAGGAGAGGAGAGAGAGTGGAGGGAGAGGGGAGAGGAGGGAGGGAGGAGAGGGGGGAGAGAGGGGGAGAGGGAGTGAGAGAGGGAGGGAGGAGAGGGAGAAGGAGGAGAGGGGAGGAGAGGGAGGAGAGGGGAGAGGAGAGGGGGAGGGGAGGAGGAGGGAGGGAGGGGAGGGAGAGGGAGAGGGAGGTGAGGAGGGAGGGAGGAGGGAGGAGGGGAGGAGAGGAGAGGAGAGGGGAGGAAGAGAGGAGGGGGAGAGGAGGTGAGAGGGAGGGGGAGAGGGAGGAGAGGAGGAGGGAGAGAGGAGGGAAGGGAGGAGGAGAGGGGAGAGAGGGAGAGGAGGAGGAGGGAGGAGAGAGGGAGAGGGGGAGGAGGAGGAGGAGAGGGAGGGAGGGGAGGGAGGGAGGGAGAGGAGAGGAGGGGAGGGGAGGAGAGAGGAGGGGAGAGAGGAGAGGAGGAGTGGGAGGAGAGAGGGTGAGGGAGGAGTGAGGGGGGAGGGGGATGAGGGAGGAGGGAGGGGAGGAGAGGAGGGAGGAGAGGAGGGGAGGGGAGGAGGGGGAGGAGGGGGGGGGAGGGGGAGGGAGAGGGGAGGGAGGGGAGGAGGAGGGGAGGGAGGGAGGGGAGAGGAGGGGGGGGGAGAGGGAGGAGGGGAGGGAGGGAGAGAGGAGGGAGAGGGAGGGGGAGGAGAGGAGGGAGGAGGAGGGGGAGGGAGAGGGAGGGGAGAGGAGAGAGGAGGAAGGGAGAGTGAGGAGAGGAGAGGGAGGGGAGGGGGAGAGAGAGGGAGGAGGAGGAGGGGGGGAGGGAGGGGAGGGGTGAGAGGGGAGGAGGAGAGAGGGGGGGGAGGGAGAGGGGAGAGGGGGGAGGAGGAGAGGAGAGAGGAGGAGGGAGGAGAGAGAGGGAGGGAAGGGGGTGAGAGTGGGTAGGAGGGGAGGAGGGAGGGAGGAGAGATGGAGAGGAGGCGGGAGGAGAGGGGGGGAGAGGGGAGGGAGAGTGGGAGGAGGGAGAGGGGGAAGGAGGAGTGGAGAGGAGAGGGGGTGGAGGGGAGAGGGGAGGGGAGGGGAGAGAGGGAGGAGGAGGGAGGAGAGGGGGGAGGAGGAGGGGAGGGGGGGGAGGGGGGGGTGAGGGGAGGGAGGAGGAGGAGAGGAGGGGAGAGGGAGAGAGGGAGGGGGAGAGGGAGAGGAGGGAGAGAGAGGAGGAGGAGGAGAGGGAGGGAGAGGGGAGATGAGGAGGGAGAGGGAGAGGGAGAGGGGAGGGAGGAGGAGGGAGAGGAGGGAGGGGGGGAGGGAGGAGGAGAGGGGAGAGGGAGAGAGAGAGGAGGGAGGAGAGGGGGAGGAGGGAGAGAGGAGAGAGGAGGAGGAGACGAGAGAGGGAGGGAGGAGAGGGGAGGGAGAGGAGAGGAGTGAGGGGGGAGGAGATGAGAGGAGAGGGAGGGAGGAGAGGGAGGGAGGAGGGGGAGGGAGAGGGGAGGGGGAGAGGAGAGGGGGGAGTGAGGAGGAGGAGGAGGAGGGGGGGAGGGGAGAGGAGGGAGAGGGGGGAGAGAGAGGGGAGGGAGAGGAGGAGGGAGGGAGGAGGAGAGAGAGAGAGAGAGAGGGGAGAGAGAGAGAGAGAGGAGAGAGAGAGAGAGAGAGAGAGAGAGAGAGTGAGAGAGAGAGAGAGAGAGAGAGAGGAGAGAGAGAGAGAGAGATGCACAGAGAGGATCGCCTGACCTGATATATCGGGCACGCCCTTTCGCTTCCTAAAAGCGCACCAGAGATTTTTCAGATAAGCAGCACGTATGGTATGTCCGATGCTTCTGAGGTGGGGGTTAGGTCTGACGTCACAGGTAATCTCTCTCTCTCTCTCTCTCTCTCTCTCTCTCTCTCTCTCTCTCTCTCTCTCTCTCTCTCTCTCTCTCTCTCTCTCTCTCTCTCTCTCTCTCTCTCTCTCTCTCATAGACTAAGAAAGAAGGAAATAGGCAGGGAGATGACAGGAAGAAAAGGAACAAGGCAGAGAAACAAAGAGAGTAACGGAAAAGAAGGATTTTCTAGCACAGAATTTGCAGAATGTGGGGATGCTATCTACACTGACAGCTCCCTCCCCCTCTCGCATCACCACGGGGGGATACAATACGATGTGATATGTATGATATAACAATAATATGGTGCAACATAATTAAATGTTTTATACAAAACTCTCTCTCTCTCTCTCTCTCTCTCTCTCTCTCTCTCTCTCTCTCTCTCTCTCTCTCTCTCTCTCTCTCTCTCTCTCTCTCTCTCTCTCTCTCTCTCTCTCTCTCTCCATACATACATACATACATACATACATACATACATACATACATACATACATACATACATACATACATACATACATACATACATACATACATACATACAAACAAACATACATACATACATACATACATACATACATACATACATACATACATACATACATACATACATACATACATACATACATACATACATACATACATGTAACAAATGTAATACTACACAACATAATACAATACAATATTATACAATATAACATGATATGAGATATGACATGATTACAACAACATTATAATATATCATCACTATACCAAACAATACCACACAATGAAAAACTGCCGGTGACGTCATAGTTAAGGTTACTCCAGAGGCGTTGAACATAGCGCTGTTTAGAAATGTGTAGATCCCCTCCATTCTGTCAGATAACACAGTGCACGAGGAATAGAAGGGCAAACCTGCAGGAGAAGACAGGCCAGCCATTGCAGCGAGAGGAGGACTGGGTTTGGGAGTTTGTTTTGTTTTGTTTTGTTTTGTGTTCTCTCTACATTATCAAGGGGTGGGCAGGAAGATATAGCAGAGCTGTTTATCTTAACACTCTGGTTACTGGACACACGCTTTCGAGTCTCTATTTGATTGGCTGTCTGTTGTGTGTGTGTGTGTGTGTTGTGTGTGTGTGTGTGTGTGTGTGTGTGTGTGTGTGTGTGTGTGTGTGTGTGTGTGTGTGTGTTGTGTGTCTGTCTGTCTGTCTGTCTGTCTGTCTGTCTGTCTGTCTGTCTGTCTCTCTCTCTCTCTCTCTCTCTCTCTCTCTCTCTCTCTCTCTCTCTCTCTCTCTCTCTCTCTCTCTCTCTCTCTCTCTCTCTCTCTCTCTCTTTTTGACTTTTTAAATTCAATTTCTTGAACACGATTTGAAGAATGCCATGATTGGGTATTTTATGTGGCGATACATCTTAATGTTGATGATTTTTTTTAAATGTTTGTTTGTTGTCGTTAGGTTATTTTTGTTAGCTTTTTTCTTCATAATGTTGTTTTAAAACTGTAAGAAAGATTCGTGAAAATGTCTTGATATATTTTTTTCTTTGGGTTGTTCTTCTCTGCTGTTTCCTCTGTTTTTTTATTCTGTCTATTTTAATCTATTTGATTTACTTAATGATTATCAGTGCATCTATCTTGACATTAATGTTTGAGTTAGTTGGAGATTAAGTGTTTGTTGAATACATATTTATCTCTTAAAAACAAATTATCAATGTACCCAGTGGGGATTATGTGTTTCTTTAATGTATACTTCTTTCTTTTTTTTTTAAATCATAGGTTGGAACTGTTGTTGGTGATTGTGGTGTGTGGAGTATCCGGTAGGGGGTTGCTATTACCTTTGAACATTTTTTCTAAAATACATATTCCCTAATCAGGGCAAGGGCGGATGGAAAAGTATGTAATATTTACTCTGTACATTAAAAATACAGTTATTCACTCATTCATTCATTTTCTCTCCTGAAAACAATACTCTAGAATGTCGGATGTATGGCATGATTTCTTTGAGTTTGAAACAGAATGTCTACTGAAGTCGAGCAAAACAAAAATTTTGAGATATCTACTGTCAGAGTGCTATTCTAGGGATGTAAATGATGACATAATATTCAAAACTAGACACGAAAGAATTCTTCGTGGAGAAGTTATTTTGTGGGCTTCTTTAATTAACTCCCTTGAATCGGCGGCCCTTTATGAATTTTAGTAAGAACGAAGAAGACAACAGCGTTCTTGCTAAGGGAGGCAATTCAAAGCATGGGGCGACAATCCTTTATGAATTTTAGTGGTTTTAAAGAAGGCAACAGTGTTTTTCATAGTCAGGGGAGAGAATTCAAAGCGTCGCGCGTTAATGTAATGTGTGCCGATCGATATAGGAAAGATCAGAAAAATAAACAGTAAATTGTAGTTTTTCAAATTTTTTCTAACATGCTTTTGAAAAAATAGTTAGTTATAGATGTTCTCGGCTCGGCATATAGATTATTGCTACCCACATCTGACGCAAATGAAAAGAGAGTGAGATAAGGCCTTTTAAGTACGAATCTTGCACACCTTGCATTTAAACTTCTATACTGGTAGCAGGTTATATAGGTGACATCAAATACTGCCAGTTGTCTTCAGGCTGTTGACAATTTAGTTTTATTCTTCCAGGATATATTTTTTAACTGAAAGGAGTGAGAGATGTGCACCTGCAATGAGCTGTTCATTTACTCATTGCTTGTTTCTTTATCTTATTGTCAGATTGTTGTTGATGTTGTTGTTGTTGTTGTGGTGATGGTATTTCAGCCAAAAGGGGGGGGAGGGGGGTCCTTCTTGTTTTGTTGATAATCCAAAGGGCTAGATAATGAAAGGTGTGCAGAGATCATTCACTCATTCATTCATTCATTCATTCATTCATTCATTCTCTCTCTCTCTCTCTCTCTCTCTCTCTCTCTCTCTCTCTCTCTCTCTCTCTCTCTCTCTCTCTCTCTCTCTCTCTCTCTCTCTCTCTCTCTCTCTCTCTCTCTCTCTCTCTTTCTTCTTCTTCTTCACACACACATGCATTTAATCTATAAGCATGCTGTTTTATATCACCTGCGCGTGCGCGCGTGCGTGCCTGCGTGCGTGCGCACACGCACGCGCTTTTGTGTGTTATTTTTTCTTTTAATAGTTCATTATTCCTTCTTTTATTTCGAGGATAAGGGAATAAGCACTCATGTGCTTCTTTTTTTTTTTTTACATCAAGTCCCTAGATCTGTGTGTTTGCAGTTTTGTTTAGTTTATCATCCGTTCCCACCGGCACACAATGCGCGCGCGCGCGCGCGCGCGCGCGCGCGCGCGCGAGAGAGAGAGAGAGAGAGGAGAGAGAGAGAGAGAGAGAGAGAGAGAGAGAGAGAGAGAGAGAGAGTGAGAGAGAGAGAGAGAGAGAGGAGAG
>JASPKP010005053.1:0-5000 GCA_030674155.1 Stramonita haemastoma | reverse complement strand
TGACAAGTCAGGCCCTGCACATTGAACTTTGGCATGGGAGAGAATTGTTACCTTTTAAGTCTTTCTGGAAATAAAAGGTAGGAGAATGGACCAAGAAGGCAGAAAACGAACAAAAAGGAAGTGACAGGAAGAAAAAAGGAACATGTAAGAAATGAAGAGAAGGATAGAAAAGAGGGAAATCCTAACGCAGAAGTTCCAGAAAGTGGGGATGGTATCTATACTGACACACCCTGGTATCCCCATAGGGAAACAGATTTATTTAAAATACAACCTTGATTGTGACAGACTGAAAGATCGCTTTTAGTCAAAATCAGTCTGTAGTTTCTCCTTGTTGACGTTTCTCCTTGTTTCCAGTGAAAAGAAAAGGTCAGGAACTCACAGCAAGGACTCTGTGGAACTGCTGAGTCATCCACAACTGTCGCTCATGTGCTCCTTTTATCAAAGCATCGTAGCCAGTGGAGGTTCTCTCAATGACTTGACCGGTGGTTGTCCGGTTGTTGACCGGTTGTTGTCTGGTTGTTCTGTGGGTGGTCACTGTATTTAAGTGGGTGTGTGCAGCTTCAGGGTAGTACACTGTTTTCAATTTGAGAACTACAACAAAACGTTATAGCCTGTAGACATTGAAGTAGAGAAAGAAGGAAATGAAGAAGAAGAAGAAGAAGAAGAAGAAGAAGAAGAAGAAAGAAGAAGAAGAAGAAGAAGAAGAAAGAAAGAAAGAAAGAAAGAAAGAAAGAAAGAAGAAAGAAAAAGAAAGAAAAGAAAGAAAGAAAGAAAAGGAAGCAGCAGAAGAAGAAGTAACACAAACAAGAAAAAAGTACCTTACAAGAACATCTCAAGGAAATGCAAGGCCAACAAAATAATGTCATACAGCCTTAGTGGATGAAAAAAAAACCATGGAAAAGAAAACATATGAAGCAACAATAACTAGACTCTCTCTCTCTCTCTCTCTCTCTCTCTCTCTCTCTCTCTCTCTCTCTCCTCTCTCTCTCTCTCTCTCTCTCTCTCTCTCTTCTCTCTCTCTCTCTGTCTCTCTCTCTGTCTCTCTCTCTCTGTCTCTCTCTCTGTCTCTCTCTCTCTCTCTGTCTCTCTCTCTCTGTCTCTCTCTCTCCCTGTCTCTCTCTCTCTGTCTCTCTCTCTCTCTCTGTCTCTCTCTCTGTCTCTCTCTCTCTCATAATTATTACATAAAACCACCACTTTCTTTTTCTTTGATGAACCTATCCTTTAAAAAGAATTCGAAAGTTAAACAAACCATGACTATTGTTAATTCTGCCAGGCTAACCAAGCCACGCGTCTGTCTGCTCACGCACCTCCTGTTCCAACACACACTAACACACCATTCACCAGCCTCTCCCCCAACCCCACTTCACCCCACCATCGTCACTAAGCCAGGGCCTCCCAGACCCATCACGAACTTTCACCTCTTTCTCACCTTAACACGATGACAGAGATGTCGTTAAGGGGTGTGCTGTTGTAAACTGGTCCAACTCCACAGAGATAAAGAACTTCTGTCTCAGGCCTAGAAGCTTCATGTCACAAGCTGCGTATTGATCAAGTAGTCGTGGTTCGTTCACGGTACAATCCCGAAATCGGATATGTCCGCTGGGACTATGATACAATCGACTCAAACCAGTGTGTACAGTATTTGGTATAAGACATGTATGTGTTCAGCTTAGAAAGAATCCCTCTCGACCACGGTTTCAACGGCTCTTGATATTAGTCTTTGCTGATGTCACAGTTCATTGTCTTCCATTCCGTCAAACCTTTTTTTCTGATAAAATCCGAATGAACTTTATATGATTATGTTTGCAGTCCTAACTGAGTTTTCATTTAAGGAAATATCTTTTTATACAATTGTTTTGGATCGTGATTGAATTTCTGTCGATATAAAGACAACGCACTAAGCAGTTGAAAAATAATGTCTGGTCACTTAAGGACTGGGTTCACGCATTGGAAAACCTTGTACCAATTAACAACAAACAAAACCACTTAGCGACACTACAGCATACTCTCCAGCTGCAAGTTCCCCCCACCTCCCTACTCCCACTACCCCATCCAACCCCTCTCACGCCGTGAGGCCTCCTTGGGAGAGAGAGAGAGAGAGAGAGAGAGAGAGAGAGAGAGAGAGAGAGAGAGAGAGAGAGAGAGCAGGGTCGGTAATTAGGCACAGTTCAGGGGACTTCTTCGTTGACCGTCATTTCCGGTGGCCATCTTGCCCGGAAGTCCAGGGGCCCAGGGCATGGCACAGCATGGCACAGCATGGTGGGGGGTAGGAAGGAGCAGCAGAGGGAGGGCCCGTCAGGGCTGACTGACAGGCGTGGGGCAGGGGCTGGCCAGGGTGGTCCCTGAAGATGTGTGGCACAGCCTTTGTCTTCAGACAGCCCCGCCACGCAATGCCGCCCCCTTCCCCCCCTCACACACACACACACCACACACACCCTCATTGACCTTTTCACGCTTTGGCTACACTACACACACTCCTGTTTTGTAGTATCTTCTATATCATAAAGTGATAGTCTAGTTGGGAACAAAAATTGTGCTTATTTTCACGACCTTTTATACGCTTTGGTTACACTACACTCCTGCTTTAGCTTGCGGGATCATGTTGTATCTTTTACAGAGATAGTGTTAATCGGAAAAAAAATTGAGCTGCAGATCATGGCCGTTTCTATGCTTTGGCTACAATTCACTCCTGCTTTTGCTTGTGCGACATATTATAGTATTTTCTTATATTACGGAGAAATGTTAGTCAAGAAAATGTAGTGCTATTCAGGAAAATGTGCGCTTATTTTCAGATTTTCTTAAAGTACAAAAAATGCACTTGTTTTGGGGGATTAAGGTCGCAGATCAATATGCCAGATACTCACGAGAAAGGTGGAGATAATCATCAGATGAGGATTGCTTGTGTTTCTACAGTGCTGACCCTAGGCATGCATATTGTAGTTAAGAAGCTAGCAGACAGCCGAGGGCTGAGGGGATATACAGTGCTTGCTAAAATTAAAGAAAATTTCAAACTTACCAGTTTTGTGCACAATCACATCAGTTTTGAGTCAGAAACTGATGTTTCACCAAAAGCTTTTTAAAAAAGTTATATTAATGTCTTAGTACATGCGGTATGAAAGCAATTTTCTTTTTTTAATTTTTTTTTGGCGATGGCACGATGAAAAAAGGGGTGTGTAAACTTAATCTCTCAATGAAGATCGTTTTGACTTGACCCGAGTAATGACTAGGAAAACAGAAGGAACAGTGACAGAATCTAAAGCAGGGGTGTGGCCTTTCCCTCTACTCCACCACTACTACTACTACTACCACTACTACTACTACTACTACTACTACTACTACGGCAGGAGCTAGTCTGCTACCACTGGGGGGAGGCATACCAGGCTGCCAGCCCCCTCAAGGGAGGGTCCTTCCCTCCACTCCTCTCTTCTCTTCTCTTCTCTCCTGAGGGCTGGAACACTTTAGGGGTTACCTTAGGCCCTAGGAGAGATGAAGTGAGGGGCCGGTACTGTCGGAGAATTAGCGAGTGTTGGCCTGGAGGTGTCAACTTACTGTAGGCTGGCTTATGTTTGAACGTGTAATTGCTGAGATTGTTTGTAGGTGGTGGGGCGGGGATGTAGTCTGGTTTGCGTCGGAGTTTGTGTAATTTTCTTGGATATTTTGGAGGGTGAGGGGATGGGGTTGTAGTGTAGTACGATGGTAGTGTTTTGGGCGTTTGAGTGTCTGAATGTAAAAGCGCGCGCGCGCGCGCGCGTGTGCGTGTGTGTAGATTATGTATGTTGTGTAGGCTTTGATTAAATCGTTAGTTGCACTTAAGTTGCTGAATTTATGTTCTGCGGTTGTTGTTGGTTTTTTCCCCTCAATGATAAACTTGTATCATTCTTCATTGTAAACAGATTGAAATAATTCAATCGTCAGCTAACAAGGTTAGGTAAGGTCAGGTGTTCCATCATTGCTGTCGAACATCAGGGTCGCCATCTCTCTCTGTCTCTGCTCAGTTCTACCATCTCCTCTAGCCCTCCCAGACCACTGATGTCAGTGATGTTGGCAATATAGGATGTCGGTGGTCTGCCTCTTTTCTCCTCCCCTCAACCTTACCTTGGAGAATTGGTGTTATAGTCTAGCTAAGAAAATGCGACACGATAGCTTGCCATTCAATACAACTTGAGATTAAAAAGATAGTGGCAATCTTGATTCCACTGAAAAAAGCCGATGACACAATAAACGCACTAGCGTCCAGTAACCAGTTCAGGATAAGTATACTATAGGCAATTCTTTCAATTTGGGTGGAATACCAAGGTCCCGAAATGTTTTATATCATTATCAGTGGAAAGGGCAGGGGGGTCAGAATGGCTACAGCGTTGTGCTTGCTATTTGACGGCCGGGGTAGGCTTATATATCACGCCATCACTGAGACACGGGTTCAAGGACACTTTTCCTCTAGAGTTAATACCAGTACTGGCTTCACTCGCCAGAAAGTCCTTCAGATGAGACTATAAACCGAGGCCCTGTATGAAAACGCACGCAGAACTTCTTTCTTACACGTGGAAACCCGTTTTGCCTTTTGGAAGAGTAGACTATCCGTGCCGGTAAGAGTGGATGACTAAAGATATCTCCATGAATTTCTTAAAACAGTCCATAACAACAAAAAAGAACAACACACACACATACACACACACATACACACACGCGCGCGTGCGCGCCCACACTGATGTCGTAGTCCTATTTTATACATCAACCCTGAAATCGGAATGCAGCTACCTTAGTGGTTGGCAAAAACGATCCCATGCGCAAAACAATCTCATCCTTGATAAACCTTGGAGCTCTAACCGAAAAAATATATTTAAAATCTCATTATTACAGATTGAAAGACAGTTTCAGTGTTGTTTTTTGTAGACGCACAATAAATGGACCTCTTCAATTTTAGTTTAGATAACAACAGCGAATTGTACTGAATTGCACAACATGGTTTGTTTTCTTTAATCAAAATAATATATTTTTTT
>JASPKP010005052.1:15000-16548 GCA_030674155.1 Stramonita haemastoma | reverse complement strand
ACACCACGCACGCACGCACCACGCACGCAGCACGCACGCACGCACACACACACACACACACACACACACACACACACACACACACACTTCCAAGCAAAAAAAACCGGAAGTGACTGACAACACTTGGCAGAGTGGGTGGGAAAACCGTTCACGAAGCCCCAAGCTTTGGGCACACGGCCGCCATAAATAAAGGAAAACCGGTGACGAATTCTTCGGTGTGGCGTCATAATGAGTTAAGCGAGGACGAAGAAGAAAAGATGATGATGATGGGGGTATAGCTTTTGATTAAGTTTAATAATGGCAAAGGAGATAGAAGAGAGAGGGAGGAGAGAGGGGGAGGGAGAGAGAGGAGAGAAAGGGAGAGGGGGGGAGAGAAGAAAGAGGGAGAGGGAGAGGGGAGAGAGAGAGAGAGAGAGAGAGAGAGAGGAGAGAGTAGAGAGGGGAGAGAGAGAGAGAGGAAGGGAGGTGAGAGGAAAAGAGAGAGGAGGGGGGAAGGGGGGAGGGAGGGAGGGAGGGAGGGAGAGAAGGAGGAAAAGAGAGAGAGAAGAGAGAGGAGAGGGAGAGAGAATGAGAAGAGAGAATGAGAGAGAGGAGAGAGAGAGAGAGAGAGAGAGGTATCCTGAGTGTCCAATAGTGTGTTGAAATCGAACGCGCATGCCTATACAATCATGCAGTTGGGGGGGGGGGGGGGGGGGGGGGGGGATCGCGCTAACTGATCGAAATGGAAGCGAAAAAGGGTGACTTCATGTAAACAATACCACGGTCATTCCAGCATTTTCTTCATTGACAAGTTTAAACCTACTTCTGTAGTAAGAATTATTGTTAACAGTATTTCCCCCAAATCTCGTGGTAACAATTACGATTTAACTTAAAATAAAACATTTCCCAGTTTGAAAAAAAAGCAATTCACTTGTTGGTAAGCTTTGTCAACCACCCTGCAGTCTAAACAATGCGCTGGGTTTTTCTTCTTGTTATTTTTCATATTTAGCCGCCGCTGTAGTCTAGTGGTTAGGGCGTTGGACTCGTAATCTAAAGGTTGCGGGTTCGATCCCAGCTTTCGGCTATGGCGTTGTGTCTTTGGAAAAGGCACTTTACGGCTATTTTCTCACCCCACCCAGGTGTGGAAAGGGGTACCAACCTTGTGTTGGGGGTTAAACCCTGCGATAGACTGGCGTCCTATCCAGGGGGGGAGTCTATGACTCTCAGTCGCTTAACGCCACCGAAACCGGGATAAGCACCGGCCTGATGAGCCTTAGGCTCGGGACAGACTTTAACTGTAACTTATTTTTCATATTGAAAATGGCAGACAACACAGGAGATTGAGCCCCTTGGATGCTGACCACGTTTTCCAAACAACGATCCTGCTTTTAACTGTCGCCATCATCTGGATGTATAAAAGCACACGAGTGCTTATTTCATTATCCTCGATATAAAAATAAATAAATAAATGATAAATAAATAAAAATCTTCAGACCTGATCTGATTTACTGTGTATCGATCTACAAACCTTCAGAGCGCCTCCGTACCTCCTCCTCCCCCTAGTACCCA
>JASPKP010005051.1:12500-16549 GCA_030674155.1 Stramonita haemastoma | reverse complement strand
CAAAACAGTGTTGCACAGTCCACGTAGCTGCTCTGTCTGTCTGTCGTAGAGTTTACTGTCTTACCACACACAGTGTACACGAAGACAAGCAATAAAATAAGGGAGTTCAGAGGGTTAAGAAAAGTATTTGTTAAAAGGAAGGGTTAACTCCCTTTATTCTTGCCATATGGCTTATATTAAAAGAGTCCACTCACGGAAATGTCTAGTTGTAGGTATCATTTAAAAAAAAGACATCTATGTTACAAGGTTAAGAGGTTAAAACCCAGAACATATATACAGTTATAACTATGTACAGAAATAAGCCATTCTCACACGCTTTCGACCTTCTATTTTGATAAGTATACTTTAGATTACCTTTTTCAATATTAACAAAAAAGGCTTAGGAAGAGAGGAGTTATCAGGTCTCTCTCTCTATTAGAAAAAATTGGTTTTGAAATTTGTTTATGTTATCAAGAAAAGTATTTAAATATAAATGCCCATCCAGGCTCTAGATATCAGTTCTGCAGTCTCTACTACCATTGCCCAGCCCAGGCTGTCAAGCTTTATGGCGATAGACTTCAGGTCTGGAGCCATACCCAGAAGCTTCAATTTTTCAATAATATGTTTAAAATGCTCTTTACAAACTGGATGTTACGTAGCGTAGACAGAGTACAGTAAAGCAGAGCAGAGTGGAGAGGGGTGTAGACTGGGGTGGGCAGAGCAAGAGCAGAGCAGATTTGTGTAGAGTAGAGTGGGGCGGGACAGAGCAAGAGCAGAGCAGAGCAGATTTGTGTAGAGTAAGAGTGGGGCAGAACAGAGCAGAGCAGATTGGTGTAGAGTAGAGTGGGGCAGAACAGAGCAGAGCAGAGCAGATTTGTGTAGAGTAGAGTGGGGTGAGGCAGAGCAAGAGCAGAGCAGATTTGTGTAGAGTGGAGTGGGGCGGGGCAGAGCAAGAGCAGAGCAGATTTGTGTAGAGTAGAGTGGGGCGGGACAGAGCAGAGCAGATTTGTGTAGAGTGGAGTGGGGGGGGGGGGGGACAGAGCAGAGATAAGCAGAGTAGAGTGGGGCAGGACAGGGCAAAGCTGAATAGAGTGAGACGGGACAGAGCAAAAACGAAGTATAAGAGTGTAAGAGTAAAGCAGAGTAAAGTAAGGTTTTGATTTTCATCTCATGACGCTGCTTCTAGAATTGTAAGATTCTTGGGGTGGCCCAGGTGCTGAAGTCAGAGAACTTACCGATGCGTGGGCAATCTGACTTTCTGGCTTCTGACCACAGTCTTGATATCAGAGATCTGGGAAGGACTATAATTCGACTAAAACAAACAAAAAAAGCAAAAGAGTAGAGTAAAGTAGAGCAATATCTGATACTGAAGAGGAGAGTAGAGCAGAGTTGAATGGATAGGAGAAGAGCATTAATTCATGTTTAAGTTCTCTGCATGAAATCTACTGGGACTGATCCTCTGGAGGGAGAATACACAGCATACAGCAGTACAGTGCAGCGCCACTACTGTCTCTGTGTGTCAGGCCAGGTACAAAGTGTGTCAGTGCCTCACTGATCGCTCTGGAATAAAGTCCCAACCAGTTTGATTCCAAAGGGACCTGTGCCGTTCTCACACGTGGTGTGTGTTGGAGAGCCAGAGTGCTTCTGTACTTTAGTTGTCGTTGCTTTAAGGTTGCCCTTCTGTCTCCCACTGATTTCAACATTGTCTAATCTGAGAGCATATCTTTACCCATACATTTGACGATCATGTCAGCCCAGTGAGCTGCAAGAGGAACCATCACACATGTTGGTTTTGCTAATGGTATTGTATGTCTGGCAGATTATCATCATCCACTCCCTCCAACGCATACACAACTCTGCAGCCCAATGAGTCTTACTGTGCCAGACCCAAGCTGGTAAAGGCTGGAAGATTCCAGAAACATCAGAAGCTCTCCAGAACACAAACATCTTAGGTTACAGTCATGCATTCTGGAAACGTCTGGAACTTCTTAGAATACTGTGGAATAGTCTGGAAACTTCAAAAGCAAACAAACATATGCAAGATAGACAAATGGATGTTTCTTAACAAAACTGATATCCCATCATCCATGCATACAATATTAAGCAAAGAACAGCATTCACAGCAATCATAGACATCTTTGAACCAAAATATCTTAATCTGTAACAGTAAACGTATACCTCTCGTTTTGGCTAATGAACAAAGCCAAAACAATGTTGTCATTTAAGATAATAATAATGAAAAAGAAAAGCTTGGATTGTAGATAGTATTTATTAGCCTCTACCATTGGGTTTACAGTAGCCTAGAGGAAAACATTTAGAGGAAATTGGTAAAGGCAAAAGAAAAATGTAAGCGAATCCTATCATTTTACATGGCTAAAAGGTAAAACCGAGAGCTGACAATGGCATAAACATTTAACCGAATCTTACTTTCTAGTTGAACCCAGTCGAGCATTGTCTTCTTGCATGGCGTAAAAAACTGTACTTTGGAACGTGTAAAGAACAACGCGTATCGTGGGCATGAAAACAAGCAGACAACGGACTATGAAATAGAGAGAGAGAGAGAGAGAGAAGAGAGAGAGAGAGAGGAGAGGAGAGGAGAGAGAGAGAGAGAGAGAGAGAGAGAGAGAGAGAGAGAGAGAGAGAGAGAGAGAGAGAGAGAGAGAGAGAGAGAGAGAGAGAGAGAGAGAGAGAGAGAGAGAGAGAGAGAGAGAGAGAGAGAGAGAGAGAGAGAGAGAGAGAGAGAGAGAGAGAGAGAGAGAGAGAGAGAAGAGAGAGAGAGAGAGAGAGAGAGAGAGAGAGAAGAGAGAGAGAGAGAGAGAGAGACTTCAGACTTCAGACTTCAGACTTCAAATAATTTAATGTTCATAAGTCTTCAGACTCCTAACATTTTGCACTCTAACTCATGCAATTTCCAGCGGTATACAGATTGCCTGGATTCTGAAAAGGAAACTACAAAGAGTAAACATGATTGTACACATCGGCATACAAAATATGAATAATAATGTATTGAGTGATACAAATTAAGATATCATGATCGCTTGTGCATGTCTCGCTCAAATTTTTTGGCACACTCATAGTTGATCTTGTACGCATGCACCCCCCCCACATGTGCACCCATGCAGTTCGTGCGCGTGCTCAAACGCACACACACACACGTGAGAGAGAGAGAGAGAGAGAGAGAGAGAGGAGAGAGAGAGAGAGAGAGAGAGAGAGAGAGAGAGAGAGAGAGAGAGAGAGAGAGAGAGAGAGAGAGAGAGAGAGAGAGAGAGAGAGAGAGACGAGAAGACAGACAGACAGACAGACAGACAGACAGACAGACAGACAGACAGACAGACAGACAGACAGACAGACAGACAGACAGGCAGACAGACAGGCAGACAGACAGACAGACAGACAGACAGACAGACAGACAGACAGACAGAGAGAGAGAGAGAGAGAGAGGAAGAGGAGAGAGAGAGAGGAGAAGAGAGAGAGAGAGAGAGAGAGAAGAGAGAGGAGAGAGAGAGAGAGAGAGAGAGGAGAGAGAGAGAGAGAGAGAGAGAGAGAGAGAGAGAGAGAGAGAGAGAGAGAGAGAGAGAGAGAGAGAGAGAGAGAGAGAGAGGTGTTACCTGTCAATCAAGGTGGCAATCTTCACTTCCTCGAAGTCCTCCAGGGGTCTCTCTGTTGCCGAGAGATTGCTGACGTCGCTGGTCACCAGTGTTGCTGACGTCAGAGAGGTCACAGAGGGCATTAACATCGTGACGTCAGAATCCATCTCCTTCTGTTGGATATCAAAGAGCCTGTCAATGGCTGACAAAGTCTGTTCATATTTAGATATGAGATAGAGAGAGACAGACAGAGAGAAAGAGACATAGAGAAAGAGACAGACAGAGACAGAGACAGACAGACAGAGAGACAGACAGACAGAGAGAGGGAGAGACAGACAGACAAATACAGAGACAGACAGATGAGTAGGCAGGCAGAGACAGACAGATAGACAGATAGACAGACAGTCAGACAAACAGAAAAACAAACAAAGAGATAAATAAAGACACAGAAATTGTAAACTTATAACAAACCTACTATCAAAG
>JASPKP010005051.1:0-5000 GCA_030674155.1 Stramonita haemastoma | reverse complement strand
GCCCGAGAGATACAGACACCTGCAATGCTGGTCAAGTGGCGTTCTCTAAATCGCGTTTGCACAGGGAAGTAAGCTTGACTGTATAGTCCCAGTCTCCCTAATGAGCTATAGCCAACTCAGTCTGGCGAAAGCAAAAACATTCCTACACCTCAGGGGATTTGAACCCGTCATCTTCCAGCCTGTTACCAAGGGAGCTGACCAATGTGTCACGGTGGCTGGTGAGCTTCATGCGTTCTACGGTTGCGGTTTTGAGAGTGTTGCTCAACTTACCGGACCAACACTGCAGGTGTCTGTAGCTCTCGGGCCTGGATGATATAATTATATCATGATAGGAAGCGCTGTGTACAGCCCTGTCACGTTGTCTTAAAACACACGATGCTTCTACAGCAGCGTTATTACGTCATCATCATCAGCGTTATGTAGGTAGTGGTTACTTTGGGTGCTGGTTACTTTAGGTGCTGGTTACTTTAGGTGGTGTTACTTTAGGTGGTGTTACTTTAGGTGGTGTTACTTTAGGTGCTGGTTACTTTAGGTGCTGGTTACTTTAGGTGGTGTTACTTTAGGTGCTGGTTACTTTAGGTGGTGTTACTTTAGGTGCTGGTTACTTTAGGTGGTGTTACTTTAGGTGGTGTTACTTTAGGTGGTGTTACTTTAGGTGCTGGTTACTTTAGGTGGTGTTACTTTAGGTGGGGGTTACTTTAGGTGCTGGTTACTTTAGGTGGTGTTACTTTAGGTGCTGGTTACTTTAGGTGGTGTTACTTTAGGTGGTGTTACTTTAGGTGGTGTTACTTTAGGTGCTGGTTACTTTAGGTGATGTTACTTTAGGTGCTGGTTACTTTAGGTGGTGTTACTTTAGGTGGTGTTACTTTAGGTGCTGGTTACTTTAGGTGATGTTACTTTAGGTGCTGGTTACTTTAGGTGCTGGTTACTTTAGGTGGTGTTACTTTAGGTGGGGGTTACTTTAGGTGCTGGTTACTTTAGGTGGTGTTACTTTAGGTGGTGTTACTTTAGGTGATGTTACTTTAGGTGGTGTTACTTTAGGTGGTGTTACTTTAGGTGGTGTTACTTTAGGTGCTGGTTACTTTAGGTGGTGTTACTTTAGGTGGTGTTACTTTAGGTGGTGTTACTTTAGGTGCTGGTTACTTTAGGTGGTGTTACTTTAGGTGCTGGTTACTTTAGGTGCTGGTTACTTTAGGTGGTGTTACTTTAGGTGGTGTTACTTTAGGTGATGTTACTTTAGGTGGTGTTACTTTAGGTGGTGTTACTTTAGGTGCTGGTTACTTTAGGTGCTGGTTACTTTAGGTGCTGGTTACTTTAGGTGGTGTTACTTTAGGTGGTGTTACTTTAGGTGATGTTACTTTAGGTGGTGTTACTTTAGGTGGTGTTACTTTAGGTGCTGGTTACTTTAGGTGGTGTTCACTTTAGGTGGTGTTACTTTAGGTGGTGTTACTTTAGGTGGTGTTACTTTAGGTGGTGTTACTTTAGGTGCTGGTTACTTTAGGTGGTGTTCACTTTAGGTGGTGTTACTTTAGGTGGTGTTCACTTTAGGTGGGGGTTACTTTGGGTGCTGGTTACTGCTGGTTAAAACAAAAATTAAAAAGAGCATTTTGTGTGGTGCCTCTGAGGCAGGTGACATCAAGATATGGGGGACAGGACAGCCTGGTGGTCAGAGTGATGGTGCTGGTGGTGTTACTTTAGGTGGTGTTACTTTAGGTGGTGTTACTTTAGGTGGGGGTTACTTTAGGTGCTGGTTACTTTAGGTGGTGTTACTTTAGGTGGTGTTACTTTAGGTGATGTTACTTTAGGTGGTGTTACTTTAGGTGGTGTTACTTTAGGTGCTGGTTACTTTAGGTGCTGGTTACTTTAGGTGCTGGTTACTTTAGGTGGTGTTACTTTAGGTGGTGTTACTTTAGGTGATGTTACTTTAGGTGGTGTTACTTTAGGTGGGGGTTACTTTAGGTGGTGTTACTTTAGGTGGTGTTACTTTAGGTGGTGTTACTTTAGGTGGTGTTACTTTAGGTGGGGGTTACTTTAGGTGGTGTTACTTTAGGTGGTGTTACTTTAGGTGGTGTTACTTTAGGTGGTGTTACTTTAGGTGGGGGTTACTTTAGGTGGTGTTACTTTAGGTGGTGTTACTTTAGGTGGTGTTACTTTAGGTGGTGTTACTTTAGGTGGTGTTACTTTAGGTGCTGGTTACTTTAGGTGCTGGTTACTTTAGGTGCTGGTTACTTTAGGTGCTGGTTACTTTAGGTGGTGTTACTTTAGGTGGTGTTACTTTAGGTGGTGTTACTTTAGGTGGTGTTACTTTAGGTGGTGTTACTTTAGGTGCTGGTTACTTTAGGTGGTGTTCACTTTAGGTGGTGTTACTTTAGGTGGTGTTACTTTAGGTGCTGGTTACTTTAGGTGGTGTTCACTTTAGGTGGTGTTACTTTAGGTGGTGTTCACTTTAGGTGGGGGTTACTTTGGGTGCTGGTTACTGCTGGTTAAAACAAAAATTAAAAAGAGCATTTTGTGTGGTGCCTCTGAGGCAGGTGACATCAAGATATGGGGGACAGGACAGCCTGGTGGTCAGAGTGATGGTGCTGGTGGTGTTACTTTAGGTGGTGTTACTTTAGGTGGTGTTACTTTAGGTGGTGTTACTTTAGGTGGGGTTACTTTAGGTGGGGTTACTTTAGGTGGGGTTACTTTAGGTGGGGTTACTTTAGGTGGTGTTCACTTTAGGTGGTGTTTAGCGGACTTTTTCCAGCCAGCATACGCAGGACACCACCTACTGAGTCTCCCGCTTGCAATACCTAATTCAGTGCCCAGGCAGTCTGAATGAGACATCCATGGTGTCATGTAAACCATCACCACGCCCTCCTTTCCTAGGACAATGCTCCATCCATCTCCACACCCCACAGCCTGGACATGACACCACACACCTTCTGCAGACACGAGGAGAGGAGACAGCTACAGAACAAAGGCCACTGTGTTCTAAGACAATAGGGACTGCTGCAGCACACACCTGTTCTTCTGTTTTAGATCATCACTGGCAAAAAGCGTGATAAAGAATAATGAATATATGGAAGAGCATCTTGGTCAAACCTTAGGGCTGTATTCCACGCAAGCCTCCCAAGAGTTGCGGCATGACAGAGATATATGTAGTTTTGGTAAAAAAAAATATTAAAAAAATTTAAAAAAGCATTTTGTGTGGTGCCTCTGAGGCAGGTGACATCAAGATATGGGGGACAGGACAGCCTGAAGGTCAGAGTGATGCTCTCGTGATCTGCTGACCCGGGTTCAAATCTCGTTCCAGAGGAATTTTTCCTCTCAAGTTAACATAAGTGCCGATTCCATTCTCCCCAAAATGTCCCTCGGATGAGACTATAATCTTGTACACTCGTTAAAACCCGTTCCGCGTTTTGGAAGAGTAGGCCGTTGTGTACCAGTGGGAACGGATGACAATATTGACAAAACTGCATACACAGGAGGACTGGATGTAAAAAAAAAATTAAAAAAGCACATAAGTGCTTATTCCAATAATCCTCGAAATAAAAGAATGTTTTTAAGATACATTGCCCTGACGTATTGTGAAACTGATCACAGGTAACACAAGGGGATGGGGTGGGGGTGGGGGGTAGCACTGGGGTAGGGAAAGAGGGGGTGGGGGAACTTTGCAGAGAGTGCTATGTTTAGTTCTGGCTGGTGAAAACAGCTTTCCCTGCGGACAGAGTTCCTTCTCCTTTTTCTGTTGTGAGGAGAACGGCGTCCATGCCAGGTGTACGTCATCTCTGCATGATGGAAGACGAGGAGTCTGCAGCATGGCCACAACACTGCACTGCTGGGGAAATACCTCAGGTCATGTGCATGGAACTGTCCCCCTTTGGGGGCGGGATAGCTCAGTGGTCAGAGCCCTCGCTTTCCCCCAGTCAAGTTAAGCAGCGTCGAGTGTGGTTACCAAGTGAATGGGTGACCTTTTGCGCGCCTTGGCTTCAGTACAGTCCACCCCCCCCCCCCCCCCAGTTCACCGAGCTGTAAACAGGTACCTGCTCTCTTTAGGGTCAGGGAAGGTAAAGCAGCGAGGGAGAGGAGATGGGTGCAGCCCTCAATAGCTGGCCCCTAGACAAGCTGAGGTCTCTGATGACTCGCTTCCCTACGACCGCTTTGGTTATGAGACACCTCTACCTTTTAACATTGCAAACAGACACACAAACGGAGAAAAAGATCACAAACACCATCATGCTTTGGATCAGCCAAATTCCTTTGAAGTAGGATTTGCAGTGCTGTGTCGTGATTTGATCTGCAGTCAACCCAAGTGGTCTCAAAAACATTTCCTCTCCCCCCCCCCCCTTGTGTGGAAGCCGAGGGCCTGTCAGCACAGATAACATCCCCACCTCCTGCTAATTCTGTGCTAGAAATTCCCTCTTTTCTATCCCTCTCTTTATTTCTGCCTTGTTTCTTTTCTTCCCGTCACCTCTTTCTTGTCTATTTTCTGCCTTCTTTGTCCATTCTCCTGCCTTTTTTCCCCCAAGAAAGACTTACAGATAACAATTCTCTCTTCTGCCGAAGTCCGATGTGCTGGGCCTGACTTCTCAGGCGCTTAACGGCAGCTTGACGCACTTTTGCTCATATGACAGACGACAATAGTTGTCTGAGTACTCGACGACGACGACAACGACGACGACAACGACGACGACAACGACGACGACGACGACGAAGAAGAAGAAGAAGAAGAAGAAGAAGAAGAAGAAGAAGAAGAAGAAGAAGAAGAAGAAGAAGAAGGAGAAGGAGAAGAAGAAGAAGAAGGAGGAGAAGGAGAAGAAGAAGAAGAAGAAGAAGAAGAAGAAGAAAAAGAAGAAGAACAACAACAACAAGAACAAGAACAAGAACAAGGAGAACAACAACAACAACAACACACCACCACCACCAACAACAACAACCACAACAGGAGCAAGAATAAAAACAACAAGAAAGTATCAAAAGCAAAAAAAGAAATATACAGTGAAACCATGAAGGCCAGG
>JASPKP010005050.1:15000-16551 GCA_030674155.1 Stramonita haemastoma | reverse complement strand
TGTACTTAGTTTAATTTAAAGCTCTTCTTTAGATTCTCATGAAAATTCACAGTACAAAACTAGCACTATCATTGCATCTGAACTCATCCCCGAGGTCGGAATGCGGCTACCTTCATCGTAGACAAAAACAGTTGCATTCGCAAAATTTCACCGCAGTGGAACCTCGAGGGCTCTAGCCGAGGAACGGGGCAACAAATCTCGACTTGCATGGGATACTTTTTCCCAGCAGAGGAGTCGCCGAGTTTGTAGTATTGAAGTTCAGCAGTATAGATTTTCAGCAGAAAGATAACAGGAAAAGAGGGGAAAAAAGAAGAAAACAACACAGCATAATTATGTAATCATGCATAAACATGACTCGTGGTGCCTCTTCTCACAAACAGTCACTGACAGAAACAGTTCATCAATAACACCCCCCCCCTCCCTAAAAAAACAAACAACAACCAACCAACCAAATAAAAAACACCATTTTGTGTACAAATCTATTAATATAACGCAACACTCTTCAAGCGTCAGTTTTTAAGACTTTCGTCTTACACGCCTTGCATCATTGTACGATTTTGATAATATCAAGAATGGCATTTTGTTTTATGTGACCTTTTCTCAAACTTTTAACAACATGTGATCCATTTTTTTGTTCAAACACAAGTCTTCAGTCATGTATTTTGACCACACACTTGCAGAAATCCCCCCCCCCCCCCACCTGTGTAAGTGATAGCACTGAACATAATGTCCCGGCTGGCAACATGATGGCTGCCTACACGATGCTCACGAGTTGATTTCAGTCCACCACAGATTTAATCTAATCAATGATTATTCTGTCCCACCACTTTGCAAAATTCTCCTTTGATTGTTGTCAGAACACACAAGAGCTTGAAAATGAAGAAAAAAAAAGTTGAGTTTTATTTGTATTTTCCCGGTATGGGGCTATTTTTGTATTTGTAGTCTCCGAATAATAGGAGAGAATCTGTCAATGTCACACATTGCCTGGGAAACGTCTTGAATTTTGGAGAGAAAAAAAGCCCAGTTTGGTGAGGGAGTTAACATCTGTCCCCCTTTGTCGAGGATTGAACAGAAATGGCTTGTGACAAAGGTTGCCCATGACAAAGGTGGCTTGTGACAAAGCCCCTGTGCTGAAGTGGCTGAAAATAGTTTGCGTGAAGATTCGAGAAGTCCTCTGTTGATTTTAACAATGATACACTCTGTTGTGTGGAATGTATCTGGTACTGTTGAAAGACATCTATTCTGATGGGTAACACTCTTTGTGGGTGGTCTCTTGAATTTATACCTCGGAATGATGCGTCGGTTTCTCTGTCTAGTGCAATGTATTACGGTTTTTATTTGAGGCAGTAGCAAAATAGTACTAGTTCATCCTTTTATCTGTAATAACACATTTTATTTCTAGTCCAATTCTTACTCTGTCAATGGCAGATTTACACGGCATGGGGAGACTTCGACTTTATGCTTGTGACTGCAAGTTGGTATGTTTAAAAACGGCCAGGCTTTTTCTCCCTATGTTAACATACTCATCATGTTTGTGATTTATCAGTGAAA
>JASPKP010005050.1:5000-10000 GCA_030674155.1 Stramonita haemastoma | reverse complement strand
AAAACTTTTTTGAGGAGAGTTTAGTCTAAGAGCTTGTCATGGCTGAAGACGACCTTAACGTTCCATTTGAAAAAAATACAAAAAAAGCATTTTAAAGTATTTATTTATTCTTTTATATCAAGGATAATGGAACAAGCACTGATGTACTGTTTTACATCCAGTCCCCGTGTATATGCAGTTTTGTAAATCTTATCTGTTCCCACCGGCATAAAATGGCCTACTCTTACGAGAAGCGGAACAGGATTTAACGTGTGCGCAAGATGTTCTGCGTGCGTAATTGGATTGGTTTTATTATTTTGTATTTTGGTCCTCTGTATGCGTTATCATGCACGGGTGGGTTGAGGATACAGGCAGGCCTGTTGTTGGACGCTCCTTAGGTTAGTATTAACCAAGAGGGTCATCCAGAACATGCACTCTGTCTCACTCATCCACCTGGGAGTCACTGTGAGGCCATCGGTACACACTGGATGAGAAGTTTGCATGTGCACATGTTTGTATATATTTTGACGTTCAAAAACAATCAACAAACCACCAAGCCAAACCGGCAACCGACCAGCCGACCAACCAACAAGCCAACAACCAACCAATAACCAACCAGCCAATAATTATTCAACCAGCCAAAAACCAACCAACCAATAATCCGTCTTCCTTAATTCTTTAAGTGGGGAAGGGATTTGAATATGCCTGCTTTGCTTTCCCCAACATAATGCAACTACATACACACACAACACAACACACACACACACACACACACCACACACACACACACACACACACACACACACACACACACAGAGATTAAGAGCCTTTTGTCTGCTTTCATAAGACATATTTCTTGATATTTGTTGCTCTTGTGAGGGCAGGGTAAACAAACAGTTGTGTAAACTTAAAGCTTTTTTCTTTTTAGAGATCATTTTGACTTGACATACACAACACACTGACACCAGCGAAAAGACAGACAACATAAACTTTTCAAATAAATAGAAAAAAAGACAAATAGAACGCCCATTTTACATCCTACTCAACAACAAGAAAAAAAAATCGCCCACACTCTTCCCTGCCCCAAATCCCCGAGGTAGGACTGCTTTTGTTTTGGAGAGCAAACATAATTTGACACACACACATGTCGTCGCTTTCCCTCCTTCCAGTAGCCTACTTGCCCAGATCTGCTCACAAGCGCAAACATGCTGTAGATATTCTACAAGGCCTAGACTACTGTCGTGGGAAGAAAGTGTGCGTAGGTGGGTTGGTAAAACCGCTAAGACTTTTTTTTTTTTCACCCCCCTTCATTTTTTCTTCTGAAATCGAATTGGCGAGCAAACACTCTTCTCATAATCGCCATGTTTGCCGTCTCGAGCACGTGTTCATGTCACAGGGACCTTTAGGCCGACCTTCTGACCCCTCCTCCCTCATTGGCAAGGTCAGTGTAGGCGGCTTCCGGACCGAGGACGTAATGGTTCCAGCGTTTGTGTGGGTGGTGAAGAAAGTTTAAGTTAAAGATCGTAAACTCGAACAGTAATTTACAACAAATCATGAAAATGACCAGTCCGAAAAACACATACTGATTTCTTGAAACGAAAAGCAATTTTCGATTTGTATGTACAGATTCAAGTCAATTTTTCAGTTTTTTTTTTGAAAGAGGAAGACAAAGAGGCAGACAAAGGAAGAGATGGGAGGACAACATCAGCGAATGGGTAGGCCTAGAACTCAACCAAATTTTGAGAAAGGCAATAAAAAGAGAGAGGAATGGAGGGAACTGGTTGTCAAGTCTAAAGGGGTGCCCCCACGGTCATCATCAACTAAGGGATAGATAGATAGAATCGAAATATCTGGGTTTTTTTTCGTTCATTCAGTTGGTTTTTTACAATGTGGTTTACAGTCAAGACTCCTCCCCCTTCTGAATTGACGAAGTGAGGCTAACTACTTACTACTTAAGCTAACGTGACATTTTGAGAAATTGACATTGGCTGGCCCACCTACTCACAAATGCCGGGCTCTTTACACCTATGCAATTTGAAAAAAAAAAGTTTCAAGATTACATAGGTTGGCTTGAAATGCTTTATTGTGTGATCCATGATTTTAAACGTCGCCACACTGAGTTATCAGTGGAGATAAAAGTCTAGATTCTTATATCAACTTACGGGTACATTCGCATTAAGCGCGTCCTTTCTTGGTACCACTGTACTTAAAAATTTTCAAACGGGGATAGGTCTCTGTAAACATTTTATTTTTTATTATTATTTGTTCTTTAAACAAAGAGTCAGCACAATGCCAAGAGTCCCTCTTCTCTTATATGCTTACATTTGGAAATTATAAAAAAATATCAAACCAACTATGGACAGTGATTTGTTTTTGGTTCAATATAGGAATCAGCTCAAAATTGAAAACATCATTAACTTATAGTTATACGTCATGGCAATGAGCATGATAATGATAACAACACTTTATTTGTTTTGCTGTTTTCATATAAGGATTGGTAACGCTCAAAGCTCATTACATCGAGGTAAACTTTTAAACCTCCCAACCCCACCTAAGCGACATTTTGATTTGATTTTTACATTCATTCCATAGCAGTTATTTTTTTAAAATCACACAACATTCACTCACTACAAGCTAAACAGCATAAAAGCAAAAAACAAACAAAAAAAGACAATCGGACATCATCACTGATCACTTTCAACCACCCCCTCCCCCACTCTCCCCCACCTCCTTTTAACGTATACTTTTCTTCAAATAAAAAACAACAACGAAACAAAAACGACACATGATAAAGAAGCACACGTAAAATCTACAAGGACTTTGTAAGGACTGTGATGGGTGACAAAATCACGATTCATGCCACAAAAAAATGGCAGAAAATCAACAGAGCGGTCTAGGTGAAATTCTAGCTCCTCTGGACAGTGTCAGTTCGGGTCAGAGTGACCCGTGGACATGAGGCGTTTGTATTCCCCTACTACCACAAAAAGAGAAGAAGAAAGAAAGAATAAAAGCCTAGTTTCCTTTCTTTGCCAAAAGCTATCGGCAGAGTTCGGTGACTTTCATTGTTGCCAGGTTTTCTGCTTTAAATATGCCCGCAAGGTTTTCTTCTTTTTTGGTGTGTGTGTGTGTGTGTGTGTGTGTGTGTGTGTGTGTGTGTGTGTGTGTGTGTGTGTGTGTGTGTGTGTGTGTGTGTGTGTGCAGTTTATCAGCTAAGATTATCTATATATACAATATCTTTCTTTCTCTTTTTTTTTTTGGACACATAAACAGACTGCCGGTGTTGCCAAGTTTCCGTTTAGATCTATCTCCGCTCGTATTTTCTCAATCCGTTATCAGTAACAATTTTTTACATTAAAAAAAAGTCGTTGTTTGTGTTCCTGTCTTTTTGTTCGTCTTTTTTTTTTTTTTTTTTTTTAACTTGCTTTCTCGGCGCAGACTCAAAGCTGTATCAGTTATTGATGTCAGCAAAGTGCCAAGGCTTACCTACATTACCATGTTGTTATGGTGTGAAATGTTATGTTGAGATTGCCTTCAGCCATGACACCTCTTACGTAAACGACCGGCACTCCCCTAGTAAGGAGAAAAAAAAATCCATTGAAGTCGGAGTATGGCTGCCTATATGGAGAAGTACTTGAAAACAGCTATAAAGGCAGTGTGTGTATGTATGTATGTATGTATGTGTGTGTGTGTTGTGTGTGTGTGTGTGTGCGCGCGCGCGCGCGCGCGCGCACGCGTGCGTGCGTGCGTATGTGTGTGTGTGTGTGTGTGTGTGAGAGAGAGAGAGAGAGAGAGAGAGAGAGAGAGAGAGAGAGAGGAGAGAGAGAGAGAGAGAGAGGAGAGAGAGAGAGAGAGAGAGAGAGAGAGAGAGAGAGAGAGAGAGCCAGCGAGAATTTATGTGTGTGTGTGGACACACGTGCCTACGTGTGTATTTGTACAAGCATGCATGACAACGCACGAGTGTGAATTTAATGGACAGACCAATATACAGGCAGACAGATCGGCAGACAGGCAGACAGGCAGACAGATAGACAGATAGACAGACAGACATGCAGACAGACAGACAGACAGACATCTCACCTAGAATCATCATCGTCTCTCAAGGAAACGTTTTCCTGTAAATTAAAAAAAAAGGTCTATGTATATCTTATAAGCACACAGACGCATTAAAAATGGATATATACACATAAGCAAACACACACACACATACACCACGCGCGCGCACGAGCACAGACACACGCCCACGCGCTCACAAGACACCAGTGAAGATACAGCTACAGTTACAAAAATATACGACAGAGGCACAGACACAAACATCCGCGGTAAAAACGGTCCCGTACACAATATCTCACCATTGGTGAACACCAGAGCTCTAACCAAGGAACGGAAAAGTAAAACAAAAAGCCTAAACAAAAAACAACAAGAAAAACAGAAAAAAGACAGACATGGAAAAGTACACAGAAAACCAAGATAGATATAGACATACAAACGAAAGAAGATAGAGAGATATAGACATACAAACAAAAGAAGATAGAGAGATATAGACATACAAACAAAAGAAGATAGAGAGATATAGACATACAACACAAAAGAAGATAGAGAGATATAGACATACAAACAAAAGAAGAAAGAGAGATAAAGACATACAAACAAAAGAGAGATATAGACATACAAACAAAAGAAGAAAGAGAGATACAGACATACAAACAAACGAAGAAAGAGAGATAAAGACATACAAACAAAAGAGAGATATAGACATACAAACAAAAGAAGATAGAGAGATACAGACATACAACAAAAGAAGAAAGAGAGATAAAGACATACAAACAAAAGAGAGATATAGACATACAAAACAAAAGAAGAAAGACAGATATAGACATACAAACAAAACAAGATAGACATAGACATACAAACAAAGAAGAAAGAGAGACATAGACATACAAACAAACAAGATAGACATAGACATACAAACAAAACAAAGACATAGACATACAAACAAAACAAGAAAGACATAGACATACAAA
>JASPKP010005049.1:0-2500 GCA_030674155.1 Stramonita haemastoma | reverse complement strand
GGGAAGGTAAAGCAGCGAGGGAGAGGGGATGGGCGCCGCCCTCAACATGCTGGCCGTTAGAGAAGCTGAGGTCTCTGATGCCTCACTTCCCTACAACCACACAGGTTATGGAACACCTTCACCTTTTACTGACGGATGCCTTCGGCGAGTGGTTAGGATCGTTCGACGTCAATCTAATGGGTCCACGAGGTCGTTGGTTTGAATCTCGGTGGCATCTGGAGAATTAAGGATGGGGATTTCTACGACCTCCCAAGTCACTACAAGTCCAGACCTGCCAGTGCCTTCATTCACTTTGTGTAGATACATATGCATACTATGAAATATATCTTTTCAAGGGCATGTAACAAGATTAAAAGGACTTGCAAAAACAATACTGCAAGGCACTGTCCAAGGAGGAAGAAAAAGAGGCAGACCAAGGAAAAGATGGGAGGAAAACATCAGCGAATGGACAGGCTTAGACTTCAACAAATCTTTGAGAAAGGTAGAACAGAGAGAGGAATGGAGGGAACTGGTTGTCAAGTCTTCAGGGATGCCCCCACGGTCGCCAAACTAAGGGATAGATAGATAGACAGACAGACAGACAGACAGACAGACAGACAGACAGACAGACAGACAGATAGATAGATAGATAGATAGATAGATAGATAGATAGATAGATAGATAGATAGATAGATAGATAGATAGATAGATAGATAGATAGATAGATAGATAGATAGATAGATAGATAGATCATATAAATCTTGTCAATGTTTGACGGATTAAGGAGACACTAACATGCCCAGTTATATATCCCCGAAGTCAAAATGTGGTTGCTTTCATGGTGGGTATAAACGGTTACATGCCCACAATCTCACCGTTGATAAAACTCCGAGCTCTGGCTGAGGAGCCCAGGGGTAGAAGTAGGGGGTGATCACTACCTACAGACTCACTTGCAATCTCTTCATGGGTTACATGTCGCACAAAGAGTATAGTACAAGAATGATACCCTCTGTTACAAATGTCTACACAAAACTGCACCTTCCTATCTCTGTGACTGTCTTCACCTATACACTCCTTCTCGTTTCCTCCCCCCCCCCCCCCCCCTCACCTGTTCTGCTGCTTATACCAATGTGCTTACAAATACCAAGATAAAAAAAAAAATCCAGTGTGGTTCTTACCGTATTTCTGGTCCATCTCTCTGGAATGACCCCCTCTCTCACTTCGCCCAAATCCTTCATTTGACTTATTCAAATCTTTATTTATACCACTTTATGCCACAGCAGATTAATTTTCTCTGCGTGAAATTCGGGCTGCTCTCCCCGGGGATAGCGCATCGCCACAAGTGCAGCGCCTACCCTTTATTATTTTTTCCCCTCAGGGATGGTGTCTAAACAGACACCTGTGTGCATGCTGTTTTTTTAAAAATAATTTTGTCAACCGCTCCTACCGGCACACGATGGCCTGCTCTTCCGAAAGGCAGAAGTGGTTTTAACGTGTGCGCAAGATGTTCTGCGTGCGTTTGCACACGGGGCCTTGGTTTATAGTCTCATCTGAATGACTAACCTAACCCAACCTAAAAACACACTTCTTTTCGACTTAGGAACTTCTTTCATCATAACACCACGTTTGTTCATATTTTCAACCATTCATTTACGTGTGTGTGTGTGTGTGTGTGTGTGTGTTGTGTGTGTGTGTGTGTGTGTGTGGTGTGTGTGTGTGTGTGTGTGAGTGTGTGTGTGTGTGTGTGTCTTCAGTTTAACGTCTATTCACATTTAGTGATTTTAGACAAGTGTGTGTGTGTGTGTGTGTGTGTGTGTGTGTGCGTGCGTGCGTGCGTGCGTGCGTGCGTGCGTGCGTGCGTGCGTGCGTGCGTGCGTGCGTGCGTGCGTGCGTGCGTGCGTGCGTGTGTGTGTGTGTGTGTGTGTGAGTGAATGGAGAAATACTGGAAGAGGTGAGCCAATTCAAATACTCAGGCTCCATTGGAACAAACGATGACACATCAAACAATGAAGTGAAAGCTCGCATTGCAACAGCAACATCTGCTCTAGTCAGACTCGAGAGGGTCATCAGAAGCAACATCATCAGCTTCTGCACCAAATACCACCTTTACAAATCCCTCGTGATATCTATCCTTCTATATGGCTGTGAATCATGGACTCTGACAGCAGAGTTAGAGAGGAGAATCCAAGCATTCGAGAACAAGTGCCACAGAAGACTCCTCAAAATATCATACAAAGAACACAAGACCAATAACTATGTGACAGAATAAATCAAAAAGCGTGTGGGCCCCCAAGAGCCTTTGCTCTCCACCATAAAGAGGATAAAGCTGATGTGGTTTTGTCATATCACAAGACACAACACCTTAACAAAAATCATCTTGCTAGGAACAGTCGAGGGCAAGAGAAGAAGAGGCCACTAAAAGAAATCATGGGTTGACAACACCAAAGACTAGACCGCCCAACCCTGCAACACCTTCTACTAGCCACGCAGGATCGTGAAGCATGGAACAAGATCTCTGTTG
>JASPKP010005048.1:10000-12500 GCA_030674155.1 Stramonita haemastoma | reverse complement strand
ACTGCCAAGAAAAGCATATTCCCTCAAAACTCCACATACCATTTATTTCTGTTTTTGAGGTCTATAATTACATGATTCACCTCAAACAGTCAAGGACACGAGGTCTTGATGGAATAGACAGCAGAATTCTAAAACTTTCAGCTCCAGTTATCACAGACACTCTCACATATATATATAACCAATGTCTTGAAAAGAACTATTTTCCCAATGCCTTCAAAACTGCTAAAGTTATACCCATCTACAAATCTGGTGACACTTCAGATCCCTCAAATTATAGGCCAATCTCTATTATATCCCTTCTTTCAAAACCCCTGGTTAAAACATATAAATAAACACTTAGTCAGTCATATAGAAACTAACAACCTACTCCACCCTAATCAGTCAGGATTCAGATAAAATCACTCGTGTCATACTGCACTGACTAGTCTCATAGACAATTGGCTAACAAACATTAATGAAAATAAATTTTGTGGAGTATTATTTGTAGATTTCAAAAAAGCATTTGATACAATTGACCACACACTTCTCATCAGAAAGCTAGACCTGTACAATATATCGTCAAATAGTCTAGAACTACTCGCTTCTTATCTCAAGAACAGACAACAGTGTGTTTCAACAACTACATCCACATCCAATCTAAAACCCATTCATTATGGAGTACCACAGGGATCTATACTAGGACCAATTCTCTTTTCTTTATACATAAATGACCTTCCTCTACATATTGCATCCAAATGTGAACTATTTGCTGATGACACAACCATACATACAAGCCATAATGACATTGACTCTCTTGCAACCATATTACAACAAAGCTGTAATGATCTTGTCAAATGGACAGATCTGAACCACATGTCTATTCACCCCCAAAAACAAAATGCATGCTTATCACCACCAGGCAAAAGCGACAAAATTTACCTCATAATCAGTTTCCAATACATATAAAAAAGGAAGCAATCGAACAAACCTCTCATCACAAAGTTCTAGGAGTGACAATTGATGAAAATCTCAGCTGGTTCTACCACATATCTCACCTATGCAAATACTTGTCCCAAAGAGAATACCAGTTGACTAAAATTAAACACTTCCTTGACTACCATTCAAGGAAATTATTCTTTCAAGCTTATATACAGTCCTCAATAGACTATGCCTGAACCCTATGGGATTCTGCCATTGCAAACACTATGAAACCCTTATCAAGTCTGTATAAACGTGCTCTCAAACTTATCCTCCTGAAGAAAACAACATTACTTGATGTGGATTATACTCAATTAAATATTCTCCCCCTACAACAAAGACTAAAATATAACAAGGGCATCCTGATGTTTAAGATAATGGCAGGAGCTGTCCCCACATCCTTAAGAGATAAGTTCCCAATGAATCCTTCCAGAAATACTGAAAAGCCAAGTATCCCAATCCCAAGAATAGACTTGTTCAAGTCCAGTTTACTATACTCAGGCCCTGTATTGTGGAACTCCCTTCCCGATTCAATTAAACAGCACCAATCATTGTCGACCTTCAAAAATCACCTAATGCACTTGATGCATCAAAACTAATGAACCAGTACTCATCCTGTTGGATATATATATAATTCTCCCCCTTTCTCTCTCTTCTTCTGTGGTGTGGTGGGGGGGGGGGGGGGGGGGGGGGTTTAAATGTTTTTATGTGTATTTTATCATTGTGCACTTGTAATTGATTTCAAAGAGTAAATTTTTAATATTTTATTTTCATGTCACATTTATCATATGGTATATTTTCTATATATGCATAAGTAAAAGATAGGGAGTGTTAAGTGATGATATTATTGGTCAGTTGAAAATTGTGCCCAACACTACCTGGCTAAAAATGTACTGTGTACTATCTCTCTCTCTCTCTCTCTCTCTCTCTCTCTCTCTCTCTCTCTCTCTCTCTCTCTCTTGTTGCCTAAACATGTTATCATTCATATTGAGAAATACTTTATTCACTTTTTGTATTATTTAATAATCACGTGTTGAATGCAGTTGATTTTGTATATTTTTTTAATTCTCAAGTAAGCTGAATAATTATGTTCATTATGATTACAAAATGGTTATGAACGTGATTTTTATGACCATAAATACATAATCATAAGATTCAGGTACTAGAATATGTATATCCTAATATATATGCCTTACAGGGGATGGATTCCTTTTGTGTTCCGTTACATGACTTGATTAAAATTAGGCATATACTTTTTTAAAAATGAAATTTATTGATGACATGAGCGCGAACTTGTGTGTGTGTGTGTGGTGGGTGTGTTTGGGTGTTGTGTGGTGTGTGTGTGTGTGTGTGTGTGTGTGTGTGTTGTGTGTGTGTGTGTGTGTGTGTGTGTGTGTGTGTGTGTGTGTGTGTGTGGATAATTGTTTTTATTTGTCGTCTCCCCTTGTATTAAAATATTATGATTTGCATGACTTTTTTGTTGTTGTTGTTGTTGATAGGTCGTACCTCAAGTTTTTGATGTTTTGTTCTTGTTTTTTTTCTG
>JASPKP010005047.1:0-16552 GCA_030674155.1 Stramonita haemastoma | reverse complement strand
CCTTGTGGGTTTTGGGGGGACAGGGCCCAAATTTTGTGGGACTGGCCACTTTGGGGGAAATTTGGGAACTTGTGAGACATGGCCATTTTGGGGAATGGCCACTTGTGGGCATGGGATTTGGGGGGGACAGGGGCACTTTTTGGGGACATGGGGGATTAAAGTGGCCGGTTCAAACTGCCCGGTCTACGTCAAAAATCCGTTTTGTAAAAAACCCACCTACCTAAAGATTTTATGGCAACAAAAACACTGATATGATGAAAAAGTTGAAAACACAAAAAATGATGAAAAAAAAATGCAATGATGATGTAGTGGAAAATGTTTAAACAAAAAGAAAAAAAAAGTCAACACTAAAAGAAGTAAAGGGATGATGGTAAAATGCAGTTAAACAAAAAAAAGTAGGGTTTATGAAAAATGACAATGATGACACAAAACTAATCAGGTTGGCCATGGCATCGAGATGAAAACAACAGCATAGGAACAGCGGGGGTGGGAAAAACGTCAAAAAAGTAAGGCGAAAAAAAACCAAAACCGAAACCAAACAAAAACAAACAAAAAACCCTGTTAAATAAAAAGGAGCTGATTTTTAATGACAAGGGATAAATCAAGATATGATGTGCAACAATACAAAAAAAAGAAATATAACAATGTTAACACAAAAAAAGATATAAAAAAAATGACAATGATAACACCAGCAAAGAGATATGACAAGATTCAAGGTTAAATTTGTGACAATAACAAAGTGAAGCTGATGAGGACAATAAAAACCAAAAAAAAAGGAAACAGAGGGACAAAAGAAAACAAAAGTGAAACAGGGACTGGGGGGTTTTGTAGGTTCGAATCCCATTTGGGTCTAGGGTTTTTGGGGCTCCGCCGGCCCCTTTCCCTTGAGGGTGGGGGCTCGAAGGAAGTTGGGACACCCAGTCCAGCTTCACCCTTTGATGCCAGTTTGAGAGTCTTTGCTCAAATTTAAAGACCCACTGAGGTTATGTAGCTTCAGGCACGTTTAACCCCGGGATATGTATGTTTTAGCTGGTACAAACTTGAAAAGAAGTCTCAAAGCACATGCACCCCTAGCCAGCACACACATCTTTTTTTCCTTGGAAACCCGGGGCAAGCCCAAATCCCAAATAGAGATTCTGTTTTTTTCGGGGTGAGTCTTGGGGTTAATCAACCCGTCCGAGCCCATCCCTCTCCAAGTGTTTTTTTGGGTTGGGTTTTCCCCCACTGGGCAGGCAAAAAACGGGGTTACGGGTTACCAGTGAGAGGGAAGTCTCGGGACCTGATTTGTATGCGAACCCCACATACGAAAATAATATGAAAAAGATTTTGGCACAACAAAATCCCAAGCGCCCAAAAAGGACGGGTAGTTTCTGCTGAATTAGCTCTTTTAAATCAAAACGTCACTTAAAAACTAAATTTTGTGCCCCTCTCACCTCATTTTAAGTCAAGTTGGTCAGCTAGAAACTGCTGCCCCTTGATTACGGGCCCTAAACACAATCCAAACCTACGGCATTCTGATGCTCTCTGAAAATAGGTGCCACTCTCCCGTCACTTGTTCAAGGGATCAGCCAGTACACGCGTCCTCCTTGTTACAGGGCCTAAACACAACCCAAAACTCAGAGCATTCTGGCTCTTAACAATGATAAGAAATGTTTGAATTTGACTACATGGGACAACCCCAAAAATAACGTTGCCTCTAGTGACAGGTCTGCACAAAATCGACGATTTGGCTTAGTCGAGGACTTTAACTTTCAGGTAAGTAGGATTCTTGATTTTTGGGGCCTGAAACGTCGGTACGGGGGGGAGGAAAAGCGGGTTGGAGTTGTACGTTGTTCCAGTTTCTCCAGTTAAAAAATCTAACGGAATTTTTTCCCTCCGGGGCAAATTGATGTCGGGCCCCGCGGGAGCACGAGTTCTGGAACTTTTTCCCCAGAAATCGTGATGTGTGCGGCGTTGTCGAAGAGAGACAATTTTCTGGTGAAAAGAGATCCAGGGGCGGCAAGTTTTATCATGTCCCCTCCATCTCTTTAACCGAAAGGGTGTCGTGTGTAGGGGTTTGTCAGAGTATTTTGTTTGCGCGTATGACCAAAACGTGTAAACCGGCGCCCATCTTTGCGGTGCAGTGTAAAGCGGGCATTGACGTATTCTCCCCATCTTTTCCTACTTTTTTGGGTCATTGTGTGCAACACGGGTATGTCAGGGGGGATTTAGTGTGAGAATGTTACATGAAAGATAAAGTCATTTTCAGCAAAAACAATGAAAAAACTTGAATGTCAAGATATTCGCTCTTGATGAAAAGGTGACCAATCTAAAACTTTCCTTAAAAACATAATATTTGCCCACTCACACCATACTTTAGTTCAAGTTGGTTTCTCCTTCTCCGCTGTCCTTTTTGTTACAGGCCATAAACACAATGAAAACCTAAAAGGGCATTCGTGCTCCTGACAATAACTACAACACAAATTGTGACCATCTCCCATACTAAGACAAGTTGAACCTAGATACAGCTGTCCCCCTTTGTTACAGGCCAAAAAATGGCAAACCACGAGCATTCGAGCTCTCCAACAAGACTGGGAACTAATATTGTGACCACTCACACTATCACTTAAGAAAAGTTGGTCACCCTAGTCCGCTGCCCTCCTTGAAATCAGGCCAAAAAACACAAGCAAACCTACAGGCATTCTGTGCTCTCAAACCGTAGTGTGACACCTCACGATCACTTAAGAAAAGTTGGATCACCTACTAAAATCCCGGTCCTCCTTGTTTTCCCAGGCCATAAACACATGCAAACCTACGACATTCAAAGCCTCTGAAAATAATGAAAAAAATTTTGTAAACCCTTACCGATCACTTAAAAACAAGTTGGATCAGCTAGATACCGCTGTCCCCTTGATATACGGGGCCTAAAACAAGAAAAACCTACAAAAGCATTCTGTGCTCTCCAAAATAAATTTAAAACAATTTTTTGGGCCCACTTACACGTAAATTGATAAAATTGGATCAGCCTGCTAATGCTGTCCCTCCTTGATATACAGGCCATAAAACACAATGAAAAAACCTCAGAGATTCGGGGAAAAATTTGTTTTTCCCTCTCTGACAAAATAAAACCCCTAATTTTTGGGGAAAAAAACACAAAAAAATTTCGGCCCCAACTCAACCCGGATCAACCCTTTAAGATCAAGTTGGACAGCCTGCCACTGCTGCCCTCCTTTTTACAGGCCATAAACAAAAGGGCAAACCTACGGCATTTGATGCTCCTAAACTTAGTGGCCCATCTCCGTCACAAGATCAAGTTGGATCGCCTAGCTACACGCTGTCCCCTTGAAACAGGGCCATAAAACAATCCAAAACACGGCTTTTTTGGCCCCAAAACAAGATCAAGGAAATTTTTTGAATTTCGACTCCCATGAGAGACAACCTAACTACACGTTTTCTCAGTGACAGGTCATGAAAAAAATCGACGACTAACACAAAAGCGTAAAGGGTTTTAGGGTTGAAATGACAGTTAAACAACAAAAGTGGATGTTTAGGACAATGAAAATGTGAAAAAAAAACAAATGAGGTGGGGTAGGGGGTGGCATCGAGAGAAAACAAGCAGCTAGGCCAGGGAACGAAGTCCAAAAAAAAGGGCAGAAAAAAAAAAAACCCAAAAACCCAACCAACAAAAACAAAAACAAACCCCTGTTAATCAAGTAAAGTGATGGTAATGACAAGGGTTTTAAATCAAGATGATGTGCTGACAACAAAAAAACAAAAAAAGTAACAATGTTACACAAAAAAAGCTAAAAAAAAATGACAATGATAACACCAAAAAGGATGAGCAATGATATCAAGGTTAAATTAAATGCAATAACACAAGTGAAGTGATGGGACAAAAAAAACAAAAAAAAGTGAAACAGAGGACAAAAAAAAAACACAAGTAAAAACGAGGGGAAGGTTGTAGGTTAAAAACCCCCTTTTGGGTCATGGGATTTTTTTGGGGCCCCGGCCCGGTCCTTCCACGGGTGTGCTGTGGGCTCAAAGGAAGTTGGGACACACAGTCCAGCTTCACCCCCATTTACAGATCCAGTTTGAGTTTTTGCTCAAAATTAATGACCAAACTGCAGGTGTTGTAGCTCTCGGGGCCCGTTTAAATTCCGGGATATAGTAGAAGAAAGTATAGATACAATCTGCAAGAAGTCTCAAAACCTGCACTTCCATAGCTACAGTTTCACATCATCCTTTATCCTTGGAACTGGGCAACGAAAAATCCCGTATGGGATTCTTTTTTTTGGGGTTTGGGTTTTGGGGTAAATTGAACCTATGGGAGCCCACCCTCTCCAAGTCAGATTTTTTTTGGTTGGGGTTTTACTCGCCACTGTGGCAGGTAGTACGGGGTTTTTTACAGGGGTTTCCAGTACAGGGGAAAAAACCTCTGCCGCTTTTGATTTTGAACACACAATACAGCTAAATTAATGAAAATGAAAATGGTGACAAACAAAATTTCCCCAACCCAAAAAAGGACGAGGTAGATCCTGCTGAACTAGCCGTTTAAATTCTCGGAAAGGGGGGGGTCACAGCAGTCTCCCAAAGCACATCAAAAGGCAAGAAAATTTCTCAAGACGTTTTTTTCCTTTTCTACAATAACAACTTAACTACAGGTAGTGTGAATTTTTTCTGTAAAAGCCCCAAAGTCAATTTTTTTGCCATGAACTTTGATAAAATTGAATGTAAAAGATTTTTCAGTTTTGAAAAAAAGGTGAAAAAACTTACCATCACTTAAAAATTTAAAATATTGTGCCACTTAAACACGATCATTTAAAGTCAAGTTGGATCAGCCTAGCACACGCCGCCCCTTGATTCAGGCCATAAACACAATCAAACCTACAGAGCATTCGATGCTTCTGACACAATAGTGTGACCATCTACACTCACTTAAGATAAAAGTTGGATCAGCCTAGTACACTGCTGCCTCCTTGTATACAGGCCCATAAACCATGAAACCTACAGGCTTTTATGAGCTCTCTGACAATGACTAGAACACAATATTGTGAACCCTGACGATCCTTAAGATCAATTTTGGATCAGCTGGGACCTGCTGTCCTCCTTGTATACAGGCCATAAACAAAATGAAAAACTACAGAGCATTCTGATCCCTCTTTAAAAAATTTGTGTGCCCACTCTACACGATCATTAAGACAAGTTGGATAGCCTAGCTACATGGTCCCCCTTTTGTTACAGGCCATAAACCAACCCCAAAAATACAGAGCTTTTGTGCTCTTAACAATGATAAAGAATTTTTGAATTCGACACTAGAGAGAAACCTAACTCACTTTTTGTTCTCTGGACAGGTCTGTACAAAATCGACCTATGAACACTAAACAGAAAGGGATGATGGTGAAATGAATTAAACCCACAACAAAAGTGAGATTATGACAATGCAATGATGACACAAAATAATGGGTGGTATGGCCGTTGGCATCAAAATGAAAAAAAAGCATAGGAACAGCAGGGTCGACTCACAGAAGTAAGGCAGCAAAAAAAAACCAAAACCCAACCCCAAAAACAAAAAAAAAAAACCCTGTTAATAACAAGTGAAGCGATGGTAATGAAAAAGGAAAAACAGGAAATGAGCGACAAAATACAAAACAAGTATGATAAAAATTTTAACACAAAAAAAGCTAAAAAGAAAAAACAATGATAAAACACCAGAAAAAGATATGATCACAATGATATCACGGGTTTAAAATTGATGCAATAACAAATGAAGCGATGAGGACATAAAAACACAAATAAAGTGAAACAAGGAAAAAAGAAAAACACAAGTAAAACAGAGGGGAAAGGTTGTAGGTTCGAATCCCATTGGGGGTCTAGGGATTTTTGGGGGGCTCCCCCCGGCCCTACCCCAGTGAGTGGCTGGGGGCCCAGAAGGAAAGATTGGGACCACACAGTCCAGCTTCTCCACTTTCAGATCCCCGTTTGGGCTTGCTCAAATTAAGACAAACACTGCAGGTAATGTAGCTCCGGCCCCGCTTAATGGGGGGAAATTGTATGATAGTAAGCTAGAGTACAACCTGCAGAGTCTCAAAGCACTTCCCTTTCCCTTAGCTGCAGCATCACACATCCTTTTACCCTTTGGTAACCCCGGGGGCAACGACCAACCCCGTATGGAGTTCTCTTTTTTTCTGGGTCATTTTGGGGGTAATCAAACCCTGTCGACCCATCCCTCCCAGTCAGATTTTTGGGGGTTGGGTTAACCCCCCCACATGTGGCAGGAGTACGGGGTTTACTGGTTTCCCATTCAGAGGAACCCTTAAATGACTTAGTTGCGAAAAAACTTTAACTAAATATAGGACAATGAAATTGCACAAAAACAAAAATCCCCACGCCCAAAAAAGGGACGGGTTTTTGATCTTCGCTGAAACCTCGTTTAAATCTATCGTTTCACTTAAAAACTAAATTTTTGTGCCACTCTACCATCATTAAAGATCAAGTTGGATAGCCATCTACATGCTGTCCCCCTTGTTTTAACGGCCATAAACACAACGAAAACCTACAGGCATTTTGTGTGTCTGACAAAACTAGAACACAAATTGTGACCCTCTACACGATCACTTAAGTCAAGTTGGTCAGCCTAGCTACACTGCTGTCCTCCTTGATATACAGGCCAAAACACAATCCAAAACTACAGAGCATTCTGATGCTCCTGCCCCTTAGTGTGACCACTCTAACGTTCACTTGATCAATTGGATCAGCCTAGCTACATGCTGTTCCTCCTTGTATCGGCCATAAAACACAACTAAAAACTCAGACATTCTGATGGGTCTCTAACAATGATCAAGCAATTTTGAATTCGATCAAAGAGAAAAAACCTAACAAAACACCTTGTCCTTAGTGCAGGCCCATGCAAAAAAAACGACGTAGGCTATTCCAGGATAAAAATCTTTATGTAAATGGAGCTTGTTTTTTGGGGCAACGTCTGGTACGGGGTGAGGAAGTGGTTGGAGCTTGTATCGTTTTCCCATTTTCTCCATTTTGAAAAAGTCTCAGCAGGAATGATGTCCCGGGGCAAATATTGTGTTGGGCCCCTCTGGGCATCGATTTCTGGAACGTCCCCAGAAAATTGGTGTGTGCGGGGCAGTTGTCGAAGATGAGACAATTTTGGGATAAAAAATCCATTGGGGCGGAAAAGCTGTTTCAGCTCCCCCCCACCCTTTTTAACCAAAATGGTTCGTGTTGTACGGCGTTGTCAGAGTATTTTGTTTGGATGTATGCCCCAAAAGTATCCCGGGCCATCTTTGCGTGGCAGGTGACAGAGGCTTTGACGTATTCCCCATTTTTCCTTATGTAATTTTGTCTTTGTGGCAACAGGGGTATTTAAAGGGACTGAGCTGTGTGAGAATTTTATATGTAAAGTCAAGTAAATTTTTCTGCATGAACAATGAAAAAACTTGAATGTCAAATATTCGCTCTAGTTGAAAAGGTGACCAATCTTCGATCATTTTAAAACTTTATTTTTGGGCCCACCTCACGATCACTTAATTTTCAAGTTGGATCAGCCTGAAATTGCCGTCCTCCTTGTAACGGGCCCCATAAAAAACAAAGCAAACCTACGGCATTCTGTTGCTCTCTACAAGGGACTAGAACACAATTTGGGACCAATCCTACACGTCACTTAAGATAATTTGGAAATCCCCTAGCACATGCGTCCCTTGATTCAGGCCAAAAACAAAATGAAAAACCTTTGACATTCTGTGTTCTCAACACCGTAGTGTGACCACTCACACGTCACTTAAATAAAGTTGGATCATAGTACACTGTGTCCCCCTTGGTACGGCCATAAAACAATCCCAAACCACAGAGCATTCTGATGTCTCTAAAAATATCAAAAAATTGTTTAATTCGCTCATAGAAGCAACCAACACACGTTTTCTCTAGTGACGGCATGTAAAAAATCGACGTACTGAACACAAAAGCATTAAAGGGAAAGAGGGGAAAATGACAGTTAAACACAACAAAATGAGATTATGACAATGACAATGATGACACAAAACTAATGAGGTATGGCCGTGGCTCGAGTGAAAACAAGAGCAAGGAACAGCGGGTTTTCGAACGTCACGAAATTTGGCAGCAAAAAAAAAACAAAACCAACCAAACAAAAACAACAAACAAACCCTGTTAAAACAAGTAAAAAGCTGAGGGTAATGACAAGGATAAACCAAGATGATGTGCGGGGACAACAATACAAACAAGTATGAAAAAATTTTTAAACAAATAAAGTTTAAAAAAAAACATGACAATGATAACACCTGCAAAAGAGATGATGAAAATGATAAACGGGTTGTTTTGATGACAATAACACAAGTGAAGTGTGGGGGACAATAAAAACACAAAAAGGAAAAAAGGGGGACAAAGAAAACACAAGTGAAAAGGGACTGGAAGGTTGCGGGTTTTGAACCCATTTCGGTCAAGGGTTTTTTCGGGCCCCGGCCGGCCCTCCCACGTGAGGTGTCTGGGGGTCAGAAGGAAGATTGGGGCCCCACACAGTCCCAGCTTCATCCACTTTACAGATGCCATTTTGAGAGTCTTGCTCAAATTAACTGCCAACTGCAGGTATATGTAGCTCCGGGCCCCGCTTAATGGGGATAAGTATAAGAAAAGTAAAGTACAACCTTTCAAATTTCTCAAAGCACATGCATTTCCTAGCAAAAGCATCACATCACCTCATTATCCTTGGGAAACCCGGGGGCAACGACCAATCCCTTGGAGATTTCTTTTTTCATGGGTAGTTTTTGGGTAAACGAACCTTCGGACCCCATCCCTCTCCAGAAATTTTTTTGGGGGGTTGGGTTTACTCCCCACATGTGGCAGGTTGAAACTGGTTACATGGATACCAGTAGCAGAGGAAAGTCCTGACCGGACTTATGTATGCGTGTATGTTAAACCAATACACCTAAATAACAGAAATGAATCACCAAAAGATGATTTTCATGACAATAAACAAAAGCAAAGATGATGAATGTGAATAAGATCACACAGGTCAAGCAGATGACAATAAAAACCAAGGAAAGCGTAAGGGCTTAAAAACTACAAATAAAGTGAAACGGGGGACAAAGAAAAGAGAAACAGAGAAATGATAACACAATTTAAACAGATGACAATGACAACACAAATGAAACAGAGAAAAATGTAACGCAATTGAAACAAATGGAAAAAGTCCCACAAGTGAAAAAAAGGACAATGATAACACAATTGAAACAGGGGGGACAATAACAAACAATTGAAACAGAGGACAATGAATCACAAAGTGAAACGAGGACAATGATAACACAAGTGAAACAGGGGAAAAATGGAAAACAAAAGTAAAGCAGGGACAATGACAACAAAAGTAAAACTGAGAGATGAAATGCATGTGACCAGCCACTAGGTGCGGGGGTTTAGCACCTTGGCTTTTGAGGGAAGGTCGCCGGTTCAAATCCCATAAAACTCTGGGGATTTGGGGGCCCGCGACCAGTTCCTACCCGAGTGAATGTGAAAATCAGCATGCACTTGGGGACATACAGCAAATTTTATCCATACATCGCAATCAAGCACCCGGGCCCTACAGCACATCCGGCACATCACAGCACTGCGTCGGAAATCATAAATTTCCCCACAAACAAACACCCAGCACATCAGCACTCACTACACCCGGCACATCACATTTCAACACGATCCGGAAACTCCCAAAAAGAAATCACTTTACCTGGCACACACGCACTGCAGTCGGCACATCACACCACACATTCACGACACCCAGCACATAAAAGCACAGCGTCGGCACCACAACACATCATTCACTAACCGGCACCCTCAAAACATCACTTCATACATCCGGCCTCACAGCACTTCACTTACCACACCAGACAGCACTCATCCCGCAAATCAGAGTACATCATATACCCCCCACATCACACATGCAGTCCTGCAACACAAACATCCCACATTGGGGGAATCACCCACATCACTACACCGGCACACACTACCTCACAGCACATCACTACACCTGGCCATCACACCAATCAAACACCGGCAGTAGCTGTTCTATTCTCCAATGATTACTCATCAAACCCTGCTCCTCCATTTTGGGGACAGCATCTGTAGCCTCCATCTGTTTGACAGGGTCCAGGTTGTTTGGGTACAATCTTTACCAGGGCCCTTTGGGACAGTAGCTGGGTCCATGGAACACAGTGGGCGGTAGATTGCTCACTTGCTTCATCTGAATACACGGTTGGTGGAAAAACTGTTTTCTCTTTTTCCCATTTCTTGTTGGGGTTCTCCATTCCATGCTATTTCTCTGCCTGCACTGGCCTTTGGGGTCATGCTGAGTATTTAAGGTTAGATGCCGTCAGTGTTCCTAGTTTTGTGGGGGGAAAATCTCAAACCACCAAGATGATTGCAGCCTCGATTTCATAACACATCACAGCAATACGACTCATTCACACGGGAAACCCCCCCACGGCACTCACGCCATCCTACCCCGCACATAAAAACACGCGCTAACCCGGCAAAACACATACTTTACGCAAGAATACACCGCCACATCACTACCCCCCAGCACTCAAAAGCCAGCGCACACCCGGAAAACACTCACATCAACCCCCAAAGATGAAGCTAAAAACCCCCAGACTCGCGAAGCGGGCACCCCAAGGGGGGACGGCGGGGGTGTGCTTTCCTCCCTGACCTGCAGGTCACGCTGGGGGCCCGGGTCCCTCCACACAAGTCCACGGGGAAAACCCCCCACTAGTCCCCCGTAAAAATGGACCCCGTAAATCCCCAACCTGTCATACTCCACTCACTTCCAGCATTGTCTTTTGTTCCATGTGGGAAAAAAACAACAACTTTTGGATTTAAAAAACTTTTAAAACGATTAATACAAAATACACTAACATACCCCCGCCCCGGACACAAAAACCCCCCACCCCCCCCCCCCCCCCCCCCCCCCCCCCCCCCCCCCCAACTCCCCCCCCATTAACAGACCTTTTTCTACCCCCGCAAATAAAAAAAAAGTATTTGGACAGTTGAATTAAAATTTTTGATGCAAAAATAGTATTCCCAATCTTTCTTGGTCTTGGTGTATTCTAAATGTATTTATTTGACGTTCCAATAAGGGGCTTAAAATTTTTTGGCACACATGCTTTTTAAATTTTAATAAAGAATGGTTTTTTCAAAAAAAACTTGCCCCTACATTTGGTTTTCAGGAGAGGGGGAGAGAGTGAGAGAGGGGAGAGAGAGAGAGAGGGGGAGTGTTGTGTGTGTGTGTGTGTGTGTGTGGTGTGGATTGGGGTTTGTGTGTGTGTTGGGGGTTTGGTGTGTGGTGGTGTGTGTGTGATTTTTGTGTGTGTTGTGTGTGTGTGTGTGTGTGTGTGTGTGTGTGTGTGTTTTGTGGTGGTTGTGTGTGTGGTGGGTGTGTGTGTGTGTGTGTGTGTGTGGTGTGTGTGTGTGTGTGTGTGCGGGGTGTGTGTGTGTGTGTGTTAAAATGTGGTGTGTGTGTGTGTTTTTTTTAGTTTTTTTTATTTTATTCTTTTTTATCGAGGGGTAATGGGATAACACTCCCGTGCTTTTTTTCATCCAGTCCCCCTGTTCTGAAGTTTTGAAATGTCATTGTTCCCCGGCACATGATGGCCCACTTATGAAAAGCGGAAAAGGATTTAAGTGTGTGCAAAAATGTTCTGCGTGCATTACAACGGGGGCCTCCCTTTTTAGTCTCATCCAAAGGACTTTTGGGGAGGTGGGTCAGCACTGAGTCAACTCCGGGGGGGAAAAACTCCTCAAACAAAAATTGAACCCCGGGTTTTCAAAAAGCGAGAAAAATGTTTTTGACACTACGCTATCCCTTCACGTGTGGGTGTGATTTTTGTGTTTTGTGTGTGTGTGTGGGTGTTTTTGGTGTGTGGGGTGGTGTGTGGTGTGTGTGTGTGTGTTTGTGTCTATGTGCTGTGTGTGTGAGTAGGGTACTAAAGGGGGTGTTTGGATGTTTGACTTAAAGAAACAAAAAACAAGAGAAAGGGGGTGGGGTGGGGAATGAGAGATAAAAAAAAAGATTGACAGACTATTACAGAGATTTGCAAAGGGGGAGGGATAGTAAAAAAAAGAAAGATACAAATGAGGAAAAAACAAACATTCCTAATGGGAGAGAAGGAAAACAAAAAAGGGGGGCAGAGGGTGGAGACAAAAAAAAAAAAAAAAAAAAAAAAAACAATAAAAGTGATTTTTTAAAAAAAAAAACTGTTTATCTGATTTAAACAAAATCATGCACAGACTACCCAAAAGGTGTGGGGTGTGTGTGTGTGTGTGTGTGTTTTTGTGTGTGTGGGTGGTGGGGTGGTGGGGGGGGAGTGAGGGAAGTGAGGGAGGTTTAAGTGAGTGAGGGGGGGTGAGTGATTGAGTAGTTGGGGGAGAAAGGGGGAGACAGACGAGACGCCATCTTGGGGAAACACCAAAAGGGAAGTAATCGCGGACAGAGAAAAATAATGAAAAGCTATTTCCCCTTTAATCCTTTGCAGTGGTTTTTTATTTTTTTTTTGGGGGTTCAAAAAAAGCATTTTATCACGAAAACGATTTTATTCTAGGGTAAAAAAATATAAAAAAAACGATAAAATACGGTTTAGGCAAAAGGGGGCTGTATTAATCCCTCCCAAAAATGCAATCACCCCCCCCCGCCCTCAATCCATCCACCATTAATTATTTTTAACCCCCTTCTCCCTTAAAAGACACATGCACACAACTATTTAACACCCGTCAAACACACAACACACACCACACCGAATGAACAAACAAAACCAGCCAAAATATCCCCCCCCCCCAACACACAAGAAATACTAATATATCCTACCCCTTCCCCCCCCCTTCAAAAAGCAAAGAAATATAAAACCCCCCCCCCCCCCCCCCCCCCCCCCCCCCCCCCCCCCCCCCCCCCCCCCCCGCCAACACACAGAAAATACCCCTCCACCCCCCCCCCCCCCCCCCCCCAACACCCAGAGAAATACAACCCTCTCTCCCCCCTCCACCACCAGACAGGAAATACTCACTGGAAGACAACCCAAGTGAGGGTGAGGGCTAATGTCCCCGTCCCGGGCCAGGTACAGGGATGTCCTCATCAACACAAAGGGTCTTCAGCATAACAGCTTCCACGGCCTCAAACACAAAACCCAAAAAAAAAAACCCCCCCCCCCCAAGTGCATTTGGGCCCGGCTAGGGGGCAGCCAGGCTGAGATCAACTTGGGGAGTAGGCTGCACCAACCAAGCCAAAATGCATTGTGGGACATGGGGGCCTTTTGGGCATGGCCCTTGGGGACTGGCCACTTGTGGGGCTGGCCACTTTGGGACATTGGGGCTTTAAACAGTGGCCTGGTTCAAAAAAAGTCTGTAATACGCCAAATCACAAATTTTGTACCAAACCCCCTACCTAAAAATGGAAAGAGGCAACAATAACAGATGATGTGATAATGATGATGATAACACAAAAAATGATGAAAAAATGAATGTGATGTATGGGGAAAGATGATGACAAAAAGAAACCAAAAGTGAAAAACTAAAGCGTAAAGGGATATGGGGAAATGACAGTTTGAGAGTATTGTCAAATTAATGACCAAAACTGCAGGTTATGTACTCTCAGGCCCGCTTTTTAAAGCGGGAATAGTATGATAGTAAAACAAGAGTACAACTTTCAAGAAGTTCAAAGCACATGCACTTTATCTGCAGCATCACATCTCCTCATTATCCTTGGTAACCTGGGCAAGAAAATCCCCTATGGAGATTCTTTTCTTTATGGGTGATCTTGGGGAAATTTAACCCATCGGAGCCCATCCCTCCCAAGTCAGATTTTTTGGTTTGGGGTTTACTCGCCACATGTGGCAGGTTGTACTGGGTTACATGGTTACCCGTGAGAGGAAACCTTTGTCCCGACTATATGTATGGAAAAAAACAAATACAGTAAAAAATAGACAATGATATTGTCAAAACACAAAATCCCCGCGTCCAAAAAGACGAGGTTGATCTTTTGCTGTAAAAAAGCTCGTTTAAATTCGTCCGAAAAGGGTGGCGGTCACAGCTCTCCCAAAGCACAACTCAAAAAGGCAAGAAAATTTACAATCAAGACGCTTTTTTTCACTTTCATACAACTTAACACTTAACTACAGGCAGTGGAAAATGTTATCATGTAAAGATCAGTCAATTTTGCATGAACAATGATAAAACTTTTTGTCAAGTATTGCTCTTGATGAAAAAAGGGACCAATCTATACGATCACTTAAAACTATAAAATTGGGGACCACTTACACCATCACTTAAGATCAATTGGATCAGCCTACTACCTGCGTCCCCCTTTATTACAGGCCATAAAACATGCAAACCTACAGGCATTTTGCTCTTGACACAATAGTGGACCCCTTACACGATCACTTTAAAATCAAGTTGGATCGCCTAGCTACACTGCCGTCCTCCAGATATACAGGCCTTAAACACAATGCAAACCTACAGAGCTTTCTGATGGTCTCTTACAATGACTGAACAAATATTGGACCATCACACGATCACTTAAGATCAAAATTGGATCAGCCCAGTACACTGTGTCCTCCTTGATATACAGGCCATAAACACAATGAAAAACCTACAGAGCATTCTCATACTCTCTGACAATGACTAGAACACAATATTGTGAACACACTACACGATCACTTAAGATCAAGTTGGATCAGCCTAGCTACACTGCTGTCCTCCTTGATGTACAGGCCATAAACACAATGCAACCTACAGAGCATTCTGATGCTCTCTAACACAATAGTGTGACCACTCTAACACGATCACTTAAGATCAAGTTGGATCAGCCTAGCTACACTGCCGTCCTCCTTGATGTACAGGCCATAAACACAATGCAAACCTACAGAGCATTCTGATGCTCTCTGACAATGACTAGAACACAATAGTGTGACCACTCTACACGATCACTTAAGATCAAGTTGGATCAGCCTAGCTACACTGCTGTCCTCCTTGATGTACAGGCCATTAACACAATCCAAAAACTACAGAGCATTCTGATGCTCTCTAACACAATAGTGTGACCACTCTACACGATCACTTAAGATCAAGTTGGATCAGCCTAGCTACACTGCCGTCCTCCTTGATGTACAGGCCATAAACACAATGCAAACCTACAGAGCATTCTGATGCTCTCTGACAATGACTAGAAACACAATAGTGTGACCACTCTACACGATCACTTAAGATCAAGTTGGATCAGCCTAGCTACATGCTGTCCTCCTTGATTACAGGACATAAACACAATGCAAACCTACAGAGCATTCTGATGCTCTCTAACAATGATCAAGCAATGTTTGAATTCGACTACATAGAGAGACAACCTAACTACACGTTGTTCTCTAGTGACAGTCATGTACAAAATCGACGTACTTGAACACTAAAGCAGTAAAGGGATGATGGTGAAATGACAGTTAACACAACAAAAGTGATGATTATGAAAGACAATGATGACACAAAAACTAATGAGGTAGGTATGGCCATGGCATCGAGATGAAAACAAGCAGCATAGGAACAGCAGGGATACGAACGTCACAGAAGATAAGGCAGCAAAAAAAAACCCAAACCCAACCAAACAAAAACAACAAACAAACCCTGTTAATAACAAGTGAAGCTGATGGTAATGACAAGGATAAATCAAGATGATGATGCTGACAACAATACAAAACAAGTAATGATAACAATGTTAACACAAATAAAGCTAAAAAAAAAATGACAATGATAACACCAGCAAAGATGATGATGACAATGATATCCACAGGTTGAATTGATGACAATAACACAAGTGAAACTGATGAGGACAATAAAAACACAAATAAAGTGAAACAGAGGACAAAGAAAACACAAGTGAAACGGAGGACTGGAAGGTTGTAGGTTCGAATCCCATTTGGGTCATAGGGATTTTTCGGCTCGCGGCCGGCTCCTATCCACAGTGAGTGTGCTGTGGGCTCAGAAGGAAGATTGGGACCACACAGTCCAGCTTCATCCACTTTACAGATGCCAGTTTGAGAGGTCTTGCTCAAATTAACTGACCAACACTGCAGGTAGTATGTAGCTCTCAGGCCCGCTTAATGCCGGGATATAGTATGATAGTAAGCATAGAGTACAACTCTGTCAAGAAGTCTCAAAGCACATGCACTTCCATAGCTCAGCATCACATCATCCTCATTATCCTTGGTAACCTGGGCAATGAACAATCCCGTATGGAGATTCTCTTTTCTTCATGGGTGAGTCTTGGGTAAATTGAACCTATCGAGCCCATCCCTCTCCAAGTCAGATTTTTTGGTTGGGTTTACTCGCCACATGTGGCAGGTAGTACTGGGTTACATGGTTACCAGTAGCAGAGGAAACCTTGACCTGACTATATGTATGCGAACACACATACAGCTAAATAATATGACAATGATATTGTCACAAAACAAAATCCCCAGCGTCCAAAAAAGGACGAGGTTAGATCTTCTGCTGTAACTAGCTCGTTTAAATTTAAAAGGGGGGG
>JASPKP010005046.1:0-16552 GCA_030674155.1 Stramonita haemastoma | reverse complement strand
CCTCACCTGTGTGTCAGGTTACTGGTGACACATTTCCCTCACCTGTGTGTCTGTGTGTTAGGTTACTGGTGACGCATTTGCCTCACCTGTGTGTCAGGTTACTGGTGACGCATTTCCCTCACCTGTGTGTCTGTGTGTCAGGTTACTGGTGACGCATTTCCCTCACCTGTGTGTCTGTGTGTCAGGTTACTGGTGACGCATTTCCCTCACCTGTGTGTCTGTGTGTCAGGTTACTGGTGACACATTTCCCTCACCTGTGTGTCTGTGTGTCAGGTTACTGGTGACGCATTTCCCTCACCCGTGTGTCTGTGTGTCAGGTTGCTGGTGACGCATTTCCCTCACCTGTGTCTGGTGGAGGACTGGATGGAGGACAGTCTGTCATCGCTCACCTCCCCCTCCTCCTCCCCCCGTCTTCTCACCTTGGCAGCTGCCACGTCTTCTGGCGTGCCTCTCAGCCATGCCGCCTTCAAAGACGGTATGTATGTATGTACGTACAATGTCCGCACGTGTCTGTTGACCTCTGCCCTGAAACCTGATCATGTTTGCTTGTCTGGAATCAGTGTGTGTGAATGTTTGTGTCCAAGTACTGGTTGCTTTTTTTTTGGGGGGTGGGGGGGATGTTCTCAGACACAGTAATTGACTGACAGTTATAGCTGTTGTGTTGTGGGGTTGTGTCTGTGTCTGTGACCTCAGAGGGGTTGTTGTGTCTGTGTCTTCACAGAGGGGTTGTTTGTCTGTGACCTCACAGAGGGGTTTTGTCTGTGTCTGTGGCCTCACAGAGGGGTTTGGTCTGTGTCTGTGGCCTCACAGAGGGGCTTTGTCTGTGTCTGTGGCCTCACAGAGGGGCTTTGTCTGTGTCTGTGACCTCACAGAGGGGTTTTGTCTGTGTCTGTGGCCTCACAGAGGGGCTTTGTCTGTGTCTGTGACCTCACAGAGGGGTTTTGTCTGTGTCTGTGGCCTCACAGAGGGGCTTTGTCTGTGTCTGTGGCCTCACATAGGGGTTGTGTGTGTCAATGACCTCACAGAAGGGTTGTGCCTGTGTGTGACCTCACAGAGGGGTTGTGCCTGTGTGTGACCTCACAGAGGGGTTGTGCCTGTGTGTGACCTCACAGAGGGGTTGTGTCTGTGTGTGTCTGTGTTGCAGCCATGGTCAATGTGGTGGAGAAGCCAGGGCTGGCCATGTCCCAGCTGACCTGCCTGCTGCAGCTGCCTCCGCGGGCGGTGCTGACGTGGGCTGACCCCCTGGTGTCATCCTTCCCCCTGCTCCTCAGGGACAGCGTGCCGCGCCGCGTGCTGGACCTGGTGCAGAGGCTGTGGCTGCGCTGCCACTCCGTCACCCCCAGAAAGTCAGTCTGTCTGCCCGTCTGTCTGTCTGTCTGTCTCTCCGTCGGTCTGTTTGTTGGTCTGTCTGTCTGTCTGTCCGTCGGTCTGTTTGTTGGTCTGTCTGTCTGTCTGTCCGTCGGTCTGTTTGTCCGTTTGTCTGTCCGTCTGTCTGTCTGTCTGTCTGCCTGTTTTTCTTTGTTCTTTTATATTGAGGATAATGGGATAAGCACTTTTCACAGTGCACAAATCCAACATCACTCAGTAGGGCCTAGTCAAGAGTGCTAAATTTTTTAGTGCGCTCCTTCTTTTACCTAGTCCATGTGTGGTCAGCTCCTGCTAAAAATATCACCAGCTGGGCTGGGATGGGGTGGGATAATTAGCAGCTGAGAGGAGCTGAAAGTGGGGGATACTGACTGCTGTGTCTTGTGCTGTTTTACATCCAGTCCCCGTGTGTATGCAGTTTTTGTAAATCGTGTCATCTGTTCCTACCGGCACATGATGGCCTACTCTTACAAATGCAGAACTGGATTTAATGTGTGCGCAAGATGTTCTGCGTGCGTTCACACACAGGGCCTTGGGTTTTAGTCTCATCCGAAAGACTTTTGGGGAGAGTGGAGTCAGCACTGATGTTAACTCCAGAGGAAAAATCGCCTCGAGCGTGAATCGAACCCAGGTCATCAAATTGCGAGCACACTGTTCTGACCACTAGGCTATATCCCGTCCCCTTTCTGTCTGTCTGTCTGTCTGCCCGTCTGTCTGTCTGTCTGTCTCTCCTGAAGCTTGGAGAACAGCATTCTGCAGAATGCTACATTATCATGGGCAGTGTCGCCAACTGTATTAGCTTCTTCACAACAGTTTTTTTAAGGTTGCATGAAGTATGGGTGGTCGGTCGGGGGGGGGGGGGGGGGGGGGGGGCGATAGCCTCAAGGTCAGAATTTCATGCTTGTGATCTGAGAGAGGGGGACAGGAAAGGCTGATTAGTTAGAATGTTGCACATTGCACTCGTGATCTGCTGACGCAGGTTCAAATTCCGTTCAAGGGGATATTTTTCCCTGGAGTTAATAACATCAATGTTGATTCTACTCAGCCCCCACCCCACCCCACCCCACCCCCAAAAGTCCATCGGATGAGACTAAAAACCGAGGTCCCATGTGTGAACACATGCAAAACATCTTGCCCACATACTAAAAACCCTTTCTGCTTTTTAGAAGTATAGACCATTCTGTGCCGGTGGAAACAGATGACAAAATTAACAAAACTGCATTCACACAAGGACTGGATGTAAAAAAAGTACATGAGTGCTTATTTCATAATCCTCGAAATAAAAGAATTAAAAAAATAGAAAAAGAGTAACTGAAGGTGCAGGTTCTCGTCTCTGTCTGAAGTAATTCCCCCCCCCCCCCCCCCCCCCCTGGAGTTAACATGGGCACTGACTGTCTTTGTTTGTGGGGCTGGAAACCACTTGTCAGTGAACACTTGTGAAGACACGGCTGCTCAAAACAGGGAAAATCCGACTCTTTAGTTGGCGGCTGGCACTGCACTCCGTAACCCGAAATTCCATCCCATGGCTAGGCTAGGCCTATCTAGGGCACCGCGCGGTCAGGGGTCAGAGTCCAGCATCTAGCGATGCTGCTATACTTTCCTTCTTTGCTGTCTATTAGCCACCGAGCAAATTTCTGTTCGGCATTTTTTACCATACGCTGCCGAATTCCCATCATTTTTTACAATGATCATACTTCAGTGAACAAAACTTTAATACTTGCTTAACCTGTTTGTTGTAACTTTGTTGGTGTAAGTTTGTGTTAACTATTTAAAAAAATATTTTATAACCATTGTGTCTCTCAAGAAACAAAGCCCAGAGTGTCAGCTTGTTGCTGTTGTGTGTGTGTGTGTGTGTGTTGGTGTGTGTGCATGCGCGCATGTGTGAATGCATGCGTGAGTGCTTGCATGCCTTGCGTGCATACGCATATCAGTGTGTGTGTGCATGCATGTGCGCGCATGTTTGTGCGCGGGCATGTGTGTGTGAGTGAGTGAGTGAGTGAGTGAGTGAGTGTGTGTGTGTTGTGTGTGTTGTGTGTGTGTGTGTGTGTGTGTGTGTGTGGCGCGCGTACGCGTGTATATTTCTGCGGCAATACAGAGAGAGAGAGAGAGGAGTGTCCCTGTGTGTGTGTGTGTGTGTGTGTGTGTGTGTGTGTGTGCACGGTGTGTGTTTCTGCAGCAATAGAGAGAGAGAGGGAGTGAGAGAGAGAAAGAGAGAGAGAGAAAGAGAGAGAGAGAGAGTGTGTGTGTGTGTGTGTGTGTGTGTTACTCTCTTTCTCGTTTTTACTTTGATGTCAAAGTGTAGGTTTCTGTGTGGTTTGTTCTTTTTTCACAACACTGAAATAGTCACGCTTTTGATCACAACATTTTTTCAACATGATCAGAAGATTTTTTGTATAGTATCAGAAACATCAATGAAATATATATTTTAAAAACCCAGTCATTTGTGAGCTATTTCTGCCTGATGACACTGACAAGACATTTGTTTTCTACTGTGTGCTCATGGTTATAAGCTGTACTGGAATTAGTAAATAAACCTTCAGCTGTAGTGAAACCACTAAAATCTGATGAAACAGTGGACTGTGTATGTGCTGAATCGCCATGACTATGCAGTAGGCCTAGTGTTTAGAGTGAAGTGAGATACCTAGCCGACACTAATGACTGCTAGACTCTCACCCCACGCTGTGTATCGCGCTGCTTCACGCGCCGCTGCAGGTGGTAGCCTACTACGGTGTGTTCATCTATGGCTTCGCTGTGCCAACAGAAAAAAAACTCTCAGCGAAAAAACCTAGTTAGTCTGCATGCAGACATGTTCAATTTCTTCTCTACATTTTTTGTTCGTATATTATAAATGTCTGGTTTTTTAGAGAGAGAGAGTTAAAAATGACTGATTTTTGTGATTGTGTTTCTGTCTGTCGCTCTCCTGTTCATCTTCATCTATGTTTTGACTGCTCTCACGTCAACCAGTGTGAAAGAAAGCATATGGAGTTTGGTGTCAAAAGAAAGCTTGTTTAAAGCTGATTATAATGAAAGCTTTGTTTGTCTTTTTTTGGACGATTCACTGTACAAAACGATGTGTGAAAGAAACCATGGTAACCTACAGCTGAACACGGCTATAGCGCAAGCCCCTAGTGCAGCCTTTCCTTTTTCCCCGTTTATCTATATCAACGCCCTGCCAGCTGCGGGTCATGAACTTTGACTGGGGAACTAAAGAGACTGAAATGAGAAGCCGTGAAGAAAGCCTGTATGTGGGGTATGTGTTTTGTGTGTGTGTGTGTGCAGTTTACGCATCGCAACAGTGAACGCCTTGCAGTCCAAAGAGCGAGGGCTGCTGAAAGCTGAAGGGTTCTCTGAGCAAGATGTCGTCGTTGATCCCCTGGTGGTGCTCAGGTGTGATGAACGAGTTTTCAGGTAAGCCCCTTGTCGTCCTGCTTAAGTCCCTAGACCTGTGATAACTCTGGGTGTGTGTGTGTCCTTATATCAGTCAAGTTGCTGTTGTATGCAGTAAGTGTATGACTTGATTGTATTGTATTGTATTGTATTGTATGCCACTTTCAGTCAAGCAGATTTCTCTGCCTGAAATTTGGATTGCTGTGCCTAGGGATGGGGAGAGCCTGTTGCCACAAGAGCAGTGCCACCATTTTAAAAAAAATTGAAATTTGTGTTTACAAGTGTAATGTTTCTCTACGATTGACCATTAATTTTGTTGGGTTTTTTGGGGGGGATTAAAGATTTTTTAACTCAGAACTTTATGTAAAGGTGATAGGCATGTACAATTTTTCTTTTTCCTTTTCTTTTTTTTTTTGCTTTAACCCTCTGTCCCGACCTGAGATTTGCCAGGATTAAATAATTGCCCCCCCCCCCCCCCTCCCCCGACCCGGTATTTACACAAAGAAGTTTTCCATCATGCAGTGAGCTTCACCAGTTGCTACCGCATGCCAAAGTTCTATCAGGCTAGAGGCACAGGGCCTGTGGTGAGAGTCTGGAAGTAATTATAGCTGCTGGTATGTACTTAGAATAAGGAAAAGGCCAGCCAGCATGTGTGCCTGGCTGATTTCATGATGGAACGCGAAATCTAGGGGCAATTTGTGTTCAGAGGATCCAAATGCAAGAGGGTTAAAGAAGAAATATTGCTACAGCCATAGCTACGTGCAACTTGGTGGTTCTGCTTGTTGACTTGTGGCCTGCTGCATTGTGTGTGTGCATAGTAGCTACCTACTCATCTAAACCTGTATGTATGTCTGTCCATCTATCTGAACATCTGTCTATTCCTTTGTATGTCTGTCTGTCTGTCTGTCTGTCTGTCTACATATCTATTTGTCATCTTTTAATCTAACATCTATTTGTATGTCTCTCTGTTCTCTGTGTACAGTAAGTCTTTTTTCTTTTTTTTTATAAAAATATAATCATTATCTATCTGTCTATCTGCCTGCCTACCAACCTACCTGCCTGCCTACCTACCTACCTACCTACCTACCTACCTACCTACCTACCTACCTACCTACCTACCTACCTACCTACCCACCCACCCACCCACCCACCTCCCTCCCTACCTACCTTCCTTCCAACCTTTCGTGCAGCCCATTGAGCTATCTTTTCATCTGTCCATTTATTCACCCTTCCACCTACTATCCATTCACTTTTCCATCCATTCCTAACATTTTTATATATTTTTTGTAGTCATAACCAAGTTAACCAGAAATTTAGAATATTGTAATTTATTTATTTATTTTATTTATTTAATAAATTTTAGAATAATGGAATAAACAAGCTCATGTGCTTTTTTTACATCCAGTCCCCCATGTGTTCGCAATTTTGTCATCCATTCTCACCGGCACACAATAGGCCTACTCTTCCAAAAAGCAGAATGGGTTTTAACATCTGTGCAAGATGTTGTGCATGCGTTCACACATGGGACCTTGGTTTATAGTCTCATCTGAAGGACGTTTGGGAGAAGTGGAATCAGCACTGATGTTAACCCCATAGGAAAAATCCTCTTGGAATAAGATTTGAACCCGGGTCAGCAGACGACGAGTGCATCATTCTGACCACCAGGCTGTCCCCTTCCCCCATGTGATAGGGCTAACCAGTGTGTGGGGATCCTTGCATTTTTTCTTTGAAAGAAGAAGAGTAAGAAGAAGAGATGAGACTATAAACCGAGGCCCCATGTGCAAACGCACGCAGAACATCTTGCGCACACGTTAAAACCCCGTTCCGCCTTTCGGAAGAGCAGGCCATCATGTGCTGGTAGGAGTGGATGGCAAAATTATTAATAAAAACACAGCATGCACACAGGTGTCATGTTTAGACACCATCCCTGAGGAAAAAAATAATGGGTAGGCGCTACACTTGTGGCGACGCGCTCTCCCTGGGGAGAACAGCCCAAATTTCATGCAGAGAATTCTGCTGTGACATAAGGGTGTATAAAATAAAATAAAATAAGTAAGGTGACAGCTGTCAGTTTCCCCCACTTTTCAGCTCCTCTCAGCTGCTAATTAATCCATCCCAGCCTAGGTGGGGGCCAGCTGGTGCTATTTATAGCAGGAGCTGACCACACTTGGACTAGGTAAAAGGAAAGGGCGTGCTAAATGTAGCGCTCTTGACTGAGTGATGTTGGATTTGTGTGCCGTGGGGTGATCATGAGGACTGATGGGTGTGTGTGTGTGTGTGTGTGTGTGTGTGTGTGTGTGTGTGTGTGTGTGTGTGTGTGTGTGTGTGTTTGTGTGTGTGTGTGTGCAGGTGTCCCCCCATCCTGGGGGTGGTGTTGCGTGTGTTGTCAGCCTACATCCAGGCCTCCCGCCTCTTCCTGCACCAGCAGGTCACCACCAACACCGCCATCATGGCCGCCACCACCAACCCCGAAAACGCCGCCAAGGTATCCATTGATCAGGTGTTGTCTGCGTCTGTTGATCCTTGTTATGAGAGATTGATATGAATTTATTCTTGTCTTCGCAAAAACCACTGCCACGTTGTCAGTTGTCTGAGTCTGTTAATCGTTGTGAGAGATATAAATCTGTGTTTGTCTTCGCCGAAAACACTGCCAAGACATCAGTTGTCTGTTTATCATCATACTTTGGTGGGTATGAACATCATAAATTGTCCTCTGTTGTTTAATGTCTGTGAACTGCTAAGTGATTTCGACTGGCAAACTTTCATAATTAAACATTTAATTTATAATCAGGAAATAGCAGTGGAGGAAAACAAGTGCAGGTAACCACTTATAATTCTCCATCATTTTGAAAATGAATTATCAAAGATTCTGTTAAAAAAAAATATCTAAAAATAAATCTTTCACTGACAGCATTTTCGGCATTGAGTAAGAACCATGCCTTTGGCCTGACCTGACTCGAGTTTTGGCTCCTGGATGAGCCTTCATCAGAGGTCCCGGTGGTGATTGAAGCTTCACCCGCTGTGGTATCATAAACATGTAATTAAAGGAGAGGGGAGTATGCAGGGCTCAAGGAAAGACTGTAGGAACCTTCCCACAGTAGAATGATACAAGACTTCAGCAATGGATGTTATGTATGTATTGCCAAGAATCAAAAAATGCTTTCAGATTGTCCCCCATGTTTTCATTTGTGTCAGTTATTATCTTCTTTATCTTTTGAACTTATCCTTGTCTTAACCCTAGTAGCGCTGTTCCCGGAATTATCCGGAATCGCGGGGTCAAGGCAATATGGCGACCGCCGGACCATTCCGGGATCGTATAGGTGACTCATTTGACGATCAACTTTCGTTTCCCAAGGCCACATGATGAATGGCAAGGCCGTTACAGGGCCGCAGAAAGGGTTGAAGGTCATTCTGCAGCGAATATCAGCGCGATTTTCCGATTGGTCGAGAAGAAAAAATTTTTTTTTTAGCAGTCCACAACTCAACTTTGAAAATGGCGACCAACTACGTGCCCGAATTTTACGATGCGTTCCGTGAGCTCCTGGAGGACAGTGACAGCGAGGGGGAGTTTGAGGGGTTCAGATTAGATGAACTGGACAACAATCCTGACGATGAGGCCAGAAGTGTGCCTTTTCTAATGGAAAATTGGACAGAAGGCGATCGCGATCGAGTCGAGCTGGACTCGGTCTGCCAACCTGGATGTGTTGCCACGCTACCAGACAATTGTGATATTGTGGACTTTTTCAATTTGTTTTTTCCACAACATATCTTCGAAAAGATGGCTGAGGAAACAAATAGATATGCAGACAACTACTTGGCGACGCATCAGCTCAAACCATGTTCGCGATTGCGAGCCTGGAAAGCCACGACATGGCAGGAGATGAAAGTTTTTACCGCCATGACGATCGCAATGGGACTCGTTGTGCAGTTAGACTTTTCTGAATACTGGACAACCGATGAAGTGACACAGACTCCTTTTTTTCCAAAATTGATGTCAAGGGACAGAGCATTTTTGCTCATGACATTTCTTCACCTGTCTAACAATGCCGATCATGTGCGACGTGGTGAACCTGGCTTCAACCCTCTTCAGAAACTGGGGACTGTGTACACTGACATCATCCAAAGTTTTTCGTCGGTGTATCAGCCACATCAGCAACTGTCTCTGGATGAGGGGATGATCCCCTGGAGGGGACATCTCTCATTCAGAGTCTACAACCCTGACAAACCGAAAAAGTATGGCATCAAGGCCTACATGATATGTGATGCCACCAATGGGTATTGCCTGAAATTCAAACTCTACACAGGTAAATCCGATCTGCCTGGGACAAGCAACGGTGCCACGTATGACCTTGTCATGGATATGATGAGGGGGTACTTTGGCAAGGGGCACATCCTATACATGGACAATTATTACAGTTCACCCCACCTGTACTGGGATTTGTGGCAGCTGTCTGTGGGGGCTTCAGGTACACTTCGTGCCAACAGGAGAGGTGTGCCACAGATGGTGAAGGACAAGGTGTTGCGACAGAAGGGGGACACTTACACTGTGCACAACAAGCATATGATGCTGATGAAGTTCTACGACAGGAAAGTGGTCCACCTTCTGTCTACAGTGGACACTTCACTGCCAACAGCCACTGGGAAAAGCAACCCGAGGACAAACCAGCCCATCCAGAAGCCTGAGGTCGTTGTCAACTACGACACCTACATGGGGGGGGTTGACAGGTCAGATCAGATGGTCAGCTACGCCACCTTCAATTTCAGGACACTGAAATGGTGGAAAAGAGTTTTTTTTCCATGTGAGCAGTCTGGCTGTCCTGAATGCCTATCTGTTGTACAAATCCACAACAGACAAGCCCATGCTCCACCGCCAGTTTCGAAAGAAGCTGGCAAAAGACATGGTGATGACTGTCGACACTGACGACGTACCTGGCATGCAGGGACGACAACTAGGACGACCCACCACTGAACCCAACACTGTTCTGAGGCTTCAGAACAAAACGGACCATTTTTTCCAGAAAATCCCGTCAGCAGGAAAAAAGAAAAATGTGACCCGTGCATGTGTTGTTTGTGAGCCTGCAGAGAGGAAGCAAAATGAACGAGTGGGACAGAAAAAAAAAAGAAACGGAAGAGAGAGCAGCTACCAGTGCAAAAAGTGTCTGACTGCTTTGTGTGTTGTGCCATGCTTTGAACTGTTCCACTCCTACTCAGACTATGAAAGAAAATATTATGAGTGGAAAGCAGACCAGGATGCGGATGGTGACAGTTAGTTTTGTTCTTACCTGTGACATTTTTTTCCACACCTGTAACTTACCTGTGGTTTTTTTTTTTTTTTTTTTTTTTTATAGTGTGTGCCTGTGTATGTCTGGATATTCATCAAAGTTCTTTTCTTTTTTTTAATTGTGAAGATTACCAGTGGTTTTGGACTTGTGACTCAAAAGTGAAATTTAGGATTTTTTGTCATCAAGGACTTACCTGTGATTGTACTAATTACCTGTGTCATCAGTGGACAATTCAGTTGCTGCCAGTGTCCAGATGTCTTGCAGATGTTTTCTTGTCATCTTTTGCACACCACACACCATTCATTCCAAATAAAAGTCTTCAAAACAGTGAGTACAATGACTTTGTTTATTTTTTTGTTGTGGCTGTTTGTTTGTTTTTGTTTTTTTTCATAGTCATAAACATAATATATTGCTATAAAACAACAAGCATGCAAAAGCTTATTATCTAAGCTTTCCAATGATATATAACTTTACATACTTAGTTAACATGGACATACTAATATCAAGGGTTGTTTGGTCCCACCCTGCTTCAAAATTGTACTGCTCCATGTTAAGTCAGCTAGCAGCACTGAATACTCTATGGGATTACTTAGCGCCACTAGGGTTAATATTTGTTTTCTTTTCTGCCAGTCAGTTATTTTTTTATTTTTATTTTTTTCTGTACACTTCAGGGATTTACTGTCTTCAAATATACATGTATGTGCACACATATTTATACATGCACACACAAGCTCATGCACACACGCACTCTCACTCACTCACTCAATCACATACACACAACACACACACACACACACACACACACACACACACACACACACACACACACACACATACACACACACACACTAGCGCAGTATACATATGCAAAAATTGTTCATTGAAGAAGTTCTGTAAGCATAAAGAAAACAGTATTCTTGACTGAAAAGTCTTTTACATTTTGCTGTACAAGCCTGCTGTAACGCCGCCTGTGGTCATGGCATTTGGTGTGTGTGTTTGTGTTTTATTTATTTTTTATTTATTCTTTTGTATCGAGAATAATGGGATAAGCACCCATGTGCTTTTTTCCATCCAGTCCCCATGTGTATGCAGTTTTGTAAATATTGTCATCTGTTCCCACTGGCACACGATAGCCTACTCTTGCAAAAAGCAGAACAGGGTTTAACGTGTGCGCAAGATGCTCTGCATGCGTTTGCACACGGGGCCTCGGTTTATAGTCTCATCCGAAAGACTTTTGGGGGGAGTGGAGTCGGCACTGATGTTAACTCCAGAGGAAAAATCCCCTTGACCGGGAATCGAACCGGGTCGTCAAATTGCGAGCGCAATGTTCTGACCACTAGGCTATCCCGTCCCCCTCACACATGTGTGTGTGTGTGTTTCTCTGTGTGTGTGTGTGTGTGTTTCTCTGTGTGTGTGTGTGTGTGTTTCTGTGTGTGTGTGTGTTTCTGTGTGTGTGTGGGTGTGAGTGTGTGTGTGTGTTTCTGTGTTTGGTGTGTGTGTGTGTGTGTGTGTGTGTGTGTGTTTCTGAGTGTGTGTTTTTCTGTGTGTGTGTGTGTGTTGTGTGTGTTGTGTGTGTGTCACTGTGTGTGTGTCACTGTGTGTGTGTGTCACTGTGTGTGTGTGTGTCTGTCTGTCTGTTGTATGTCTGTCTCTGATGTGTTGGTGTGTGTGTGTGTGTGTGTGTGTGTGTGTGTGTGTGTGTGTGTGTGTGTGTGTGTCTATATGTCTGTCTCTGAGTGTGTGTGTGTGTGTGTGTGTGTGTGTGTGTGTGTGTGTGTGTGTGTGTATGCAGGTGGAGAAGGACCGAATGGAGCTGAAGAACGCTCTGGTGGCTGCCCAGGAAAGTGCCTGTCTGCAGCTGCTGCTGGAGGCCTGCCTGCCCTGCCCCACGAAAAGGTGTGTAGTGTGAGTGTGTCTGTCTGTTTATTTTATTTATTTATTTTATTCTTTTATATCAAGGATAATGGGATAAGCAGCACTCGTGTGCTTTTTTTTATCCAGTCCCCGTGTGTATGTATGTATGTATGTATGTATGTATGTATGTATGTATGTATGTATATATGTATGTTTGCATGTATATGTGTATGTATGTATGTATATCATTATATGTATATATATATATGTGTGTATGTGTGTGTCAGGATCAGGACCAGGGTCAGCTGACCTGTGTACGGGAGGTGCGGTGTTCGGTGCTGTCCTTCATTCACCAAGCCTTCATCAACGACCCCAACCTGGCCAAGCTGCTCCACTTCCAGGTCAACACACACACACACGCACGCACACACGCACACACACACACACACACACACACACACACACACACACACACACACACACACACACACACACACACACACATACACACACACTCACATACACACACTCACACACACACACACTCACACTCACACCCACACCCATGCACGCACGCACGCGCGCACGCACACACAGACACACACACACACACACACACACACACACACACACACACACACACACACACACACACACACACACACACACACACACAGAGACACAGAGACACACACACACACAGAGACACACACACACACACACACACACACACACACACACACACACACACACACACACACACACACATACACACACACACACACACACACACACACAACTTGGCTTACACCCATGCTTGGTTTTGAGAGGGGGTGGGGATTGTTTTGGGGTGGTTTTTTTGGGGGGTGGGGGGGGGTTGTTCATTGGTAGGCCAGGTTTTATTTGTGTTTGATTTTTGATGGGCTTTTTTTTTTTTTGGGGGGGGGGGGGGGGGTGATGGTCAGTTAATTGGTTGGTCAAGTTTTATTTGTGTTTAATTTTTGATGGGTTTGGTTGGTTAATTGGATGGTCAGGTTTTATTTGTGTTTGTCTTTTGATGGGCTTTTTTTTTTTTGGGGGGAGGGGGGGTTGCCTCCTCATCTGTGGTGTTCCTGTCCTACTGTTCCCACACCATTGTTGATTAATGAAGAGGAGGGCACAGAAAGAGAGTGAGTGAGTGATGCTGATCCTGCAATCCATCCCACGACAGAGAAGTGAAGTGTTGTGTGTGTGTGCAGGGCTATCCCAGTGAGCTGCTGGCCCCCATGGTGGCAGGGGTGCCCTCCATGCACATCTGCCTGGACTTCATCCCCGAGCTGCTCAGTCAGCCCCAGCCTGAGAAACAGGTAGGCACTGTCAGAGAAACAGGTAGGCACTGTCAGAGAAACAGGTAGGTGCTGTCAGAGATTTCAGAAACAGGTAGGCACTGTCAGAGAAACAGGTAGGCACTGTCAGAGATTTCAGAAACAGGTAGGCACTGTCAGAGAAACAGGTAGGCACTGTCAGAGAAACAGGTAGGCGCTGTCAGAGAAACAGGTAGGCACTGTCAGAGATTTCAGAAACAGGTAGGCACTGTCAGAGAAACAGGTAGGCACTGTCAGAGAAACAGGTAGGCGCTGTCAGAGATTTCAGAAACAGGTAGGCACTGTCAGAGAAACAGGTAGGCACTGTCAGAGAAACAGGTAGGCACTGTCAGAGAAACTGTCAGAGAAACAGGTAGGCACTGTCAGAGAAACAGGTAGGTGCTGTCAGAGATTTCAGAAACAGGCACTGTCAGAGAAACAGGTAGGCACTGTCAGAGAAACAGGTAGGTGCTGTCAGAGATTTCAGAAACAGGTAGGCACTGTCAGAGAAACAGGTAGGCACTGTCAGAGAAACTGTCAGAGAAACAGGTAGGCACTGTCAGAGAAACAGGTAGGCACTGTCAGAGATTTCAGAAACAGGTAGGCGCTGTCAGAGATTTCAGAAACAGGCAGGCACTGTCAGAGAAACAGGCAGGCACTGTCAGAGAAACAGGCAGGCACTGTCAGAGAAACAGGCAGGCGCTGTCAGAGAAACAGGCAGGCGCTGTCAGAGAAACAGGCAGGCGCTGTCAGAGGAACAGGCAGGCGCTGTCAGAGAAACAGGTAGGCGCTGTCGGAGAAACAGGTAGGCGCTGTCAGAGAAACTGTCGGAGAAACAGGTAGGTGCTGTCAGAGAAACAGGTAGGCGCTGTCAGAGGAACAGGTAGGCGCTGTCGGAGAAACAGGTAGGTGCTGTCAGAGAAACAGGTAGGCACTGTCAGAGAAACCGGTAGGCACTGTCAGAGAAACAGGTAGGCGCTGTCTGAGAAACAGGTAGGCGCTGCCGGAGAAACTGTCGGAGAAACAGGTAGGTGCTGTCAGAGAAACAGGTAGGTGCTGTCATAGAAACTGTCAGAGAAACAGCTAGGTGCTGTCAGAGAAACTGTCAGAGAAACAGCTAGGTGCTGTCAGAGAAACAGCTAGGTACTGTCACTCAGAGAAACAGGTAGGTACTGTCACTCAGAGAAACAGGTAGGTACTGTCTGGCTTGCCCCAGCTGGGCTGGGATGGGATGGATTAATTAGCAGCTGAGAGGAGCTGAAAGTGGAGGAAACTGACAGCTGTGATGACTGCATAGGATATGGGACACCTTTACCTTTGACATAAGAGATGAATAGGGCATGTATAGGTGACACAGGAAGTGAGAGGGCTGGTCATGTGTGTGTGTGTGTGGAGGTGTTTGGGGTACAGTCATGTGTGTGTGTGTGTGGAGGTGTTTGGGGTACAGTCATGTGTGTGTGTGGAGGTGTTTGGGGTACAGTCATGTGTGTGTGTGTGTGGAGGTGTTTGGGGTACAGTCATGTGTGTGTGTGTGGAGGTGTTTGGGGTACAGTCATGTGTGTGTGTGGAGGTGTTTGGGGTACAGTCATGTGTGTGTGTGTGGAGGTGTTTGGGGTACAGTCATGTGTGTGTGTGGAGGTGTGTTACAGTCATGTGTGTGTGTGTGGTGTTTGGGGTACAGTCGTGCGTGTGTGTGGAGTTGTTTGGGGTACAGTCGTGCGTGTGTGGTGTGTGTTCAGGTGTTTGGGGTACAGTCATGTGTGTGTGTGTGTTGAGGTGTTTGGGGTACAGTAGTCATGTGTGTGTGTGTGTGTGTGTGTTGAGGTGTTTGGGGTACAGTAGTCATGTGTGTGTGTGTGTGTTGAGGTGTTTGGGGTACAGTCATGTGTGTGTGTGAGGTGTTTGGGGTACAGTCATGTGTGTGTGTGTGTGGAGGTGTTAGGGGTACAGTCATGTGTGTGTCTGTGTGTGGAGGTGTTAGGGGTACAGTCATGTGTGTGTGTGGAGGTGTTTGGGGTACAGTCATGTGTGTGTGGAGGTGTTTGGGGTACAGTCATGTGTGTGTGGAGGTGTTTGGGGTACAGTCATGTGTGTGTGGAGGTGTTTGGGGTACACTAGTCATGTGTGTGTGGAGGTGTTTGGGGTACAGTCATGTGTGTGTGGAGGTGTTTGGGGTACAGTCATGTGTGTGTGGAGGTGTTTGGGGTACAGTCATGTGTGTGTGGAGGTGTTTGGGGTACAGTCATGTGTGTGTGGAGGTGTTTGGGGTACACTAGTCATGTGTGTGTGGAGGTGTTTGGGGTACAGTCATGTGTGTGTGGAGGTGTTTGGGGTACACTAGTCATGTGTGTGTGGAGGTGTTTGGGGTACAGTCATGTGTGTGTGGAGGTGTTTGGGGTACAGTCATGTGTGTGTGGAGGTGTTTGGGGTACAGTCATGTGTGTGTGGAGGTGTTTGTGGTACACTAGTCATGTGTGTGTGGAGGTGTTTGGGGTACAGTCATGTGTGTGTGGAGGTGTTTGGGGTACAGTCATGTGTGTGTGGAGGTGTTTGGGGTACAGTCATGTGTGTGTGGAGGTGTTTGGGGTACAGTCATGTGTGTGTGGAGGTGTTTGGGGTACACTAGTCATGTGTGTGTGGAGGTGTTTGGGGTACAGTCATGTGTGTGTGGAGGTGTTTGGGGTACAGTCATGTGTGTGTGGAGGTGTTTGGGGTACAGTCATGTGTGTGTGGAGGTGTTTGGGGTACACTAGTCATGTGTGTGTGTGTGTTGAGGTGTTTGGGGTACAGTAGTCATGTGTGTGTGGAGGTGTTAGGGGTACAGTCATGTGTGTGTGTGGAGGTGTTTGGGGTAGTCATGTGTGTGTGTGTGTGTGGAGGTGTTTGGGGTACAGTCATTTGTGTGTGGATGTGTTTGGGGTACAGCTGTGCACACTGTACACTAGTCGTGTGTGTGTGGAGGTGTTTGGGGTAGTCGTGCGTGTGTGTTCAGGTGTTTGGGGTACAGTCATGTGTGTGTGTGTGTGGAGGTGTTTCGGGTACACTAGTCATGTGTGTGTGTTCAGGTATTCGGGGTACAGTAGTCATGTGTGTGTGTGTGTTGAGGTATTTGGGGTACAGCTGTGCACGCTGTACAGTAGTCGTGTGTGTGTGTGTGTTCAGGTGTTTGGGGTTCAGCTGCTAGGAGAGCTGTGCACGCTGTACGCATTGCCCAAGACGCTGAACGCAGCACGCCTGGCCATCAACGTCCTCTTCACCATGCTGACAGGTAGGGGCCACGCTTTTTCTTTTTCTTTCTTCTTTTTCTTTTATATCGAGGAT
>JASPKP010005045.1:0-7500 GCA_030674155.1 Stramonita haemastoma | reverse complement strand
AGAGAGAGGAGAGAGATTGATTTGATTTAATTTGATTTTGATTTGATTTGATTTATTCTTTTATATCGAGGATAATGGAATAAGCACTCTTGTGCTTTTTTACGTCCAGTCCCCGTGTGTATGTAGTTTTGTAATTTTAATGTCATCTGTTCCCACCGGCACACGATGGCCTATTCTTACGAAAAGTGGAACAGGATTTAACGTGTGTGCAAGATGTTGTGCGTGCTTTCGCACACGGGGCCTCGGTTTAAAGTCTCATCCGAAGGACTTTTGGGGAGAGTGGAGTCAGCACTGGTGTTAACTCCAGGAGAAAAATCTCCTCGACCGGACTCGAACCTGGGTCGTCAAATTGCCAGCGCAATGTGCTGACCACTAGGCTATCAGAGAGAGAGAGAGAGAGAGAGAGAGGAGGAGAGAGAGAGGAGAGAGAGATGAGAGAGAGAGAGAGAGAGAGAGAGAGAGAGAGAGAGAGAGAGAGAGAGAGAGAGAGAGAGAGAACTAACTAGTGACACACAAAACAAATTCTAATACAGCTATAAAAATGAACATCCACACATTGTAGATAAGGTACACATAATTTAGATATACTGTAATGATCAATCTTTGTGAATAGCCTATGTATTCATAAAAATGAATAACTACACAGTATAATTAAAATACACATACTAACTACACGTAAAACATTGTTTTTGTTTGTTTTTTGTTTATTTGTATATTTGTTAGTGTTTATGTATCCTCTCAGTGGTGATGGGTATTATCATATGTCTCTCTCGTCTCTGTCTCCCTCTGTGTGTCTCTCTCCGTCGCTCTCTCTCTTTCTCTTTCTCCTGCCTCTCTCTCTCTCTCTCTCTCTCTCTCTCTCTCTCTCTCTCTGTCATTTCTCTGCCTCTGCCTATCTCTCTCTCTGGTTTCAGTCTGGTCTAAGTCTCTGGTCTCAATCTCTGGTCTCAGTCTCTGGTCTCTCTCTCTGTCTCTCTTTATCTCTGTCTCTTTGTCTGTCTCTCTCGTCTCTGTCTTCCTCCGTCTCCCTGTCCCTCTCTCCCTCTCTCTCGTCTCCGTCTTCCTCTGTCTCCCTCTCTCTCTGTCCCTCCCTCCCTCCCTCGCTCTCTCTTTCTTTCTCTCTGTCTCTCATGTCTTAGTCTCTTTTTCTCCCTCTCTCTTTGCCCTCAATCTGTCGGCCTCTGTCTGTCTGTCTCTGTCTCTGTCATGTCTCTGCCTGTCTATCTTTCTCTCTCTGGTCTCAGTCTCTGTCTCTCTTTCTCTCTGTATCTCTCTTTCTGTCTGTCGGTCGGTCGGTCTCTCTTTCTGTCTGTCTGTCGGTCGGTCTCTGTCTGTCTGTCCTGTCTCCCTCCCTCTCCCACCCCTCCCTTCATTGTTGTCACTTGTTCTTGATTGATCTGTTTGTTTTTTGGTGCATTTTTCTTCCTGTGGTTTCCTTCACTGTTTTTCTTCCATATTTGTTTTTCTTTTTCCAAACATATTGCTTGTGCTTTGGTGTTTATACTCATTCTAATAAAGAGGGCTGACTAAAAAAAAAAGTTGTACTTAATCTACTAAATTTTGTATTCCCTCTCTGTCTGTCTCTCCCCCCTCTTTTTCTCTCCATCTCTGTTCTCTACCCCCCTCTCTGTCTCTGTCTCTCTCCCTCTCTTTCTCTCTCTTCCTGGTTTTAGTCTTTCACTCTCTGTTTCTCTTCTCTCTCTTGTCTGAGTCTCTCTTTTTCTCCCTCTCTTTCTGTCTGTCTGTCTGTCTGTCTGTCTGTCTGTCTGTCTGTCTGTCTGTCTGTCTGTCTGTCTGTCTCTCTCTTCTTCTCTCTCTCTCTCTCTCTCTCTCTTCTCTCTCTCTCTCTCTCTCTCTCTCTTCACACTCCTCTCCCTCTCTCCCCTTCTCTCCCTCTCTCCACTCTCTTTATTTCTCTCTCTCTCACTCTCTCACTGACCTCAGTCTCTCTCTCTCTCTCTCTCTCTCTCTCTCTCTCTCTCTCTCTCTCCTCTCTCTCTCTTCTCCCCTCTCTCTGTCGAGTGGCTTCCCTTGCTTGGCTATCAGCAAGACGTGATCTCTAAAGTGAGAAAAGAAACTTCCTATTTTCTACCAGAAAAACCTCCAGTATGCCAGTGACAGGACTACCATCTTCTCTGGAAACAGTTTTGAACACCTTTCTGCAGGAAATGTCTCTGACATCGTATAAAATCGACGGCAGAGAGAATCAAACTGTGATAGTGTTGCGCCTGTCACCGACCCACCGGCATCCTGCTACACACAGCCATGGTGACAGTGTTGGTAACAGTGTTGTTTACCGTAAGAAAGGGGCAGCGCAAATTGCTAGGGACAAAAAGCGAAAGGAGACACATAAGGTCAGTGTCATGAATAAACAACATGAACATTCTGTCTCCCCTTCGGATTTGTTTCTCCCGACGCCCCCAACTTTATTTTACAACACCGAAAATGAAATGGCCATGGACACATTCAAAGGTGACACGCCCACTGGCCCTCCTCGCTGCGCTGCAAAATCCGCACGTGCAACACGGCAAGCCGTCTCCTCTCCGTCATGCATGCCTGATGTTGACCCCGTGTTAGCGACAGTGCAACCGCACGAATTGGCGCTTGAAGACTGGAGTCTCGACTCTGACACGGACAAGAATACTGACAATGAAGAAGTCATATCTGTGAGCAGTGACGCGCCAGCAGTGCCGCCTGTGACACTGGCAGAGCACAGCTCTACGGAAGATGTGACAGGGAACAGCAAGAGAGCGGAAACACTGGAAACGAATGCCGAAAGTGCGACTGCCATCGACGAAGCAGGAGGCGGCTCCACTGTGTCCGCGAGGATCGCAGGGAATTGATGGAACTTCTACAACAATTTGCAGACACAATGAACAGGGGCTTTGATTCATTGGAGAAAGCAAATGAAGACGGGAGGGCAGCTGAAGGCAGGAATCTTCCCGACACGTCCAGTGACCAGCCAGCAGTACGACCACATGGCTGATGCCGCTCTGTGACAGTTCCTCCGTCCCTGCTACGACATGGGTTATTACCAGTGACATCCACACAAACTATTGCAAACAAATACCGCGTTTCGGTTACCAATCGCGAAGAATACTTGATATTGTACAGTTTGAAATTTTGTTGTATCTTTCGATTTCGGTCCCCTCCCCCATCTACCCATTTGTGAAAGGGTTGAAAAACCTAACACAATAAATCTTTGTCATTGTCTCTCTCTCTGTCTCTCTCTTCTCTTTCTCTTTTCTCCCTCCCTCCCTCCCCCCTTTCTCGCTCTCCCCCTCTGTCTTACTGTCTGTCTTTCTCTCTGTTGTGCCTGTCTCTTTCCTCTTTCTTTCTCCCTCTCTCTCTGGTCAGTCTCTGTCTCCTTCCCCCTCTCTCTCTTTCTCTATTTGTCTATCTCACTCATTGTCTGTCTGTATCTTTCTCTCTCTCGTCTCCGTCTCCTCTCTATCTGTCTGTCTGTCTGTGTCTCTCATGTCTTAGTCCTTTTTTCTCCCTCTCTCTCCCTTTCTCTCGTCTCTGTCTCCCTCTGTCTCTACTCCCCTCTCTCTGTCTTTTTCTCTCTCTCTCTCATGTCTTAGTCCTTTTTTCTCCCTCTCTCCCTTTCTCTCGTCTCTGTCTCCCTCTATCTCTACTCACCTCTCTCTGTCTTTTTCTCTGTCTCTCTCATGTCTTAGTCTCTTTTTCTCCCTCTCTCTCCCTCTTTCTGAAGCTGAATGAAAAAAAATGTACTTAATCTACTAATCTCTGTAAATAAAATTTTGTATTTCCTCTATCTTCTGTCTGTCTGTCTCTGTCTCTCTTTATATAAATGATCTACAGCTTTTCATTACAAAAGACCAGTATGAACTTTTTGCTGATGACACTTCTATTCATGCCATTCATTCTGACTTGGAAAAACTTATTTCTTTACAAAAAAATGCCAGTCTATTATTTACTTGGACTGAGCTTAACCATATGTCTTTAAATGAACACAAAACAAAATACATGACAATTACTTCTCGACAAAAGCGACAAAACATCTTTTTTTCTCATGCCTCATATTTATCTTGGGAATAACACTATCGGTGAAGTTAACACTCATCGAGTATTGGAAGTCATTTTTGGTAACAATCTCACCTGGTCATCACACATTGATAGCCTGTGCTAGCGAATCTCACAAAAGGTATATCAACTTTCAAAAATTAAACATTATTTAGATCTCAATGCTCATAAACAATTTTATCATGCACATATACAATCTATCATTGATTATGCCTCAACATTGTATGCCTTAAGCAGTGATAATAATTCGAAACCTCTTTAAAGGATCCACAAGAGAGCTATTAAACTCATACTGTTAAAATCTTCTAGCTTGTCACCTCAAGATGACATTAAACTCGATATCCTGCCCTTAAATTACCAGTTCGAATGCAACAAAGCTGTTACAATGTATCGAATAATGAACGGACCTGCTCCAATTACTGTGACTGCAAGATTTCCCCTCAACCAGTCAAAATACACGAACAATATACTGATTCAGAAACCAAGGATTGACATGTACAAAACTAGCCTTCCTACTCAGGAGTTCTATGGAACTCGTTGCCAAAATGCATAAAAAATGCTGGCAGTATTTTGTCTTTTAAACGTGCCTATATGTCATCTTATGCATTCATTGAGAAATTTTACTGAGTTAATCTAGTAAATAGTTTGTATTTCTTGTCTTTATCGCTACTATAATGCTAATCTAAAGACTCACGTCAAATACGAATGTTTTGTTAGCTGAAGTGTATTGATCTAAAGCATTGCATATGTCACGTTTTAAAGTGGTTTTATTGTATAATTATCGCTACAGTGCATCCATTTGTCGCACATTGCAGCATGTCTGTGTTGATCTGAAATTTACCCGTCTGTGTTGTTCTGATATTGAGCTGTCTGTGTTGATCTGATATTGAGCTGTCTGTGTTGATCTGATATTGAGCTGTCTGTGTTGATCTGATATTCAGCGGTCTGTGTTGGTCTGAAGTTTAGCTGTCTGTGTTGATCTGATATTGAGCTGTCTGTGTTGATCTGATATTGAGCTGTCTGTGTTGATCTGATATTGAGCTGTCTGTTGATTTGAAGTTTAGCTGTCTGTGTTGATCTGACTTGTACCACAATTTTATAGACTTCAAAAAGGCCTTTGACAGGGTATGGCATGACGGCCTCTGGCAAGTACTCAGGCACTTCAACATTGACAACTGCCTAATTGAAGTCATCAAGGCTCTGTTCGAGAACGCAAGAAGTGCAGTTTTCATGAACAATCACGTGAGCGAGTTCTTCAAGACCACGGTTGGGGTCCGCCAGGGCTGCCTTCTCTCACCTGTACTCTTCAACCTCTTCCTCGAAAACATCATGACAGAGACACTGCAAAACCACCACACTTCCATCTCCATTGGTGGAAGACCCCTTTGCAACCTCAGATTTGCAGATGACATTGACCTCATGGGCAGCAGCAAACAAGAACTGCAAATCCTCACAGACAGTCTAACAGATCGAGCGAGCGCATACGGCATGGAGGTCAGTACAGAGAAATCGAAGATCATGGTCAACAGCGCGAGTAATGACAGCACGGAAATAAAGATGAATGGAGAAATATTGGAAGAGGTGAGCCAATTCAAATACTTAGGCTCCATCCTAACAAAAGATGGCACATCAAACAATGAAGTGAAAGCTCGCATTGCAACAGCAACATCTGCTCTAGTCAGACTCGAGAGGATCATCAGAAGCAACAACATCAGCTTCTGCACCAAATACCACCTCTACAAATCCCTCGTGATATCTATCCTCCTATATGAACATAAAGTGGTACAAAATACACACACAAAAAAATATGGCTGTGAATCATGGACTCTGACAGCAGAGTTAGAGAGGAGAATCCAAGCATTCGAGAACAAGTGCCACAGAAGACTCCTCAAAATATCATACAAAGAACACAAGACCAATAACTATGTGAAAGAAGAAATCAAAAAGCGTGTGGGCCCCCAAGAGCCTTTGCTCTCCACCATAAAGAGAAGAAAGCTGATGTGGTTTGGTCACACCACAAGACACAACACCCTAGCAAAAACCATCCTGCAAGGAACAGTTGAGGGCAAGAGAAGAAGAGGCCGCCAAAAGAAACCATGGGTTGACAACATCAAAGATTGGACCGCCCAACCCCTGCAACACCTCCTACTAGCCACACAGGATCGTGAAGCATGGAAAAAGATCTCCGTTGCGTCTTCTCTCATGTCCCCCCAACGTCCTTTGGGACATGGGACTGAGTGAGTGAGAGAGAGAGTGAGTTGATCTGATATTCAGCTGTCTGTTTGATCTGATATTCGGCTGTCTTTGATCTGAAATTTAGCTGTGTGTGCTGGCCTGAAATTTAGCTGTCTGTGCTGACCTAATATTCAGACGTCTGTCGTAGCTAGTGTTTCCACACAGATTTGATAAGAACTGCTAGCTGCTTGGGTTCTTTAACGTGCGTTAAATGTGTCTTGACAGAGGTTTCCTGTTTTTCGTGTCATCTGCGAGACTGGAACCCAGCCCACAGCTATACCTGGATGGGGCAACGTTCGGCTTCAGACGAGATTTGAACATGGACCCTGCGCATTCATGGTCAGTGTTTACTCCCGAACCACTGTCCGTCCATCCGTCAGTCTGTCTGTCTGTCTGTCTGTCAGTCCGTCCGTCAGTCTGTCCGTTCGTCCGTCTGTCTGTCTGTCTGTCCGTCCGTCGTCCGTCCGCCCGTCTGTTTGTTTCTCTCTACCTCTGTCTGTGTGTCTGTTCTCCCTCCCTTCCCTTCCTTTTCTCTCGCTCTGTGTGTGTGTGTGTGTGTGTGTGTGTGTGTGTGTGTGTGTGTGTGTGTGTGTGTGTTGTTTTATTTCGAGGATAATGGAATAAGCATTCATATGCTTTTTACACCCAGTCCCCGTGTGTACACAAATTTGTAAAGTTTATGCGTTCCCACCAGCACACAATGGCCTACTCTTCCAAAATAGCGGAACGGGTTTTAACGTGTGCACAAGATGTTATGTTTGCGTTCGCAAACGGGACCGTGGTTTATAGTCTCGTCGAAAGAATTTTGGGGGGAGTGGAGTCGGCGCTGATGTTAACTTCAGAGGAAAAATCCTCTTGAACGAGATTCAATCCCGGGTCAGCAGATCACAAGTGCATCACTCTAACTACCAGGCTATCCCGCGGGCGCGCGCTGTGTGTGGTGTGTGTGTGTGTGTGTGTGTGTGTGTGTGTGTGGTGTGTTTGTGTGTGTGTGTGTGTGTTGTGTGTGTGGTGTGTGTGTGTGTGTGTGCGTGTTAGAGAGAGAGAGAGGGAGAAGAGAGGGAGGAGAGAGGGAGAGAGGAGGAGAGAGAGAGAGGAGAGAAGAGGAGAGAGAGAGAGAGAGAGAGGAGAGAGAGAGAGAGAGAGAGCATATAGCATCCCCATCTTCTGGAAATGATCTGGTAGGATTTCCCTCTTTTCTATCCCTCTCTTTGTTTC
>JASPKP010000504.1:17500-25000 GCA_030674155.1 Stramonita haemastoma | reverse complement strand
AAAAAAACAATCAAAAGAAAAGAAAATTGCATATGCTTTTAGATAAGACAAATGTACAAGTTTGTACAAGGAGACACAACTGTATGTGGACTGCTTACCAACCTTGAAATGAACTCGTTTTCCCCCAAACATCCCCCTTTATGACATGAAATCAATATCGAAAACCAATATCAGTTAAGAACATTGTTGCAAGTAGTTTGCTACAGAGGACTGTTGACAATATTATCTTAACGCGTGTTTGATGTCACTGTTTATTTCAATAATATCATTATTTCCTTTCTCCTTACCGTTTCCATGGAGAACAGCGAATGTACCCGGTATATAACACGAGCGGAATAAACTCTTGCTGGAGCATTGTGTCAGTGTGTGACACTTCTGAGGCGGGCTGCAGACCCTCGGGCCAATCCGTCCAGAAGCCAAATGTCTCCACTGAACACAGTTAGATGAACTCCCGCTGTCTGTGTCGCACGGTCGAGTTCAAATCCCCCCCGGCCTGAGGACCTCCTGTAAAGGTTGGTTCAATGATGGCAGTGTACTTCTCAATGCTCTAATCGGCACTACACGTGGTAGTCTGCCATTTTTTGCACAGACACCAGCAAAATATTCTGTATGCTAGCTTAAAAAGAACAAATACTTCAGTCTTTCAACTTGGCCCAGCCTAAAAGCTTTGTCCATTTTGACTGTAAGCTAGGAGGTAAGGCTTTGGAGAGAGAGAGAGAGAGAGAGAGGAGCAAAATATTCTCTTATACTTGCAACTTTTAATCTTAGCTGTGCTTCATCAAGGAGAACATTCAACTTGGCCCAGCCTTCAAAGCTTTGTCTATTGCCAATGGAAGCTACGAGCCACGGCCTGTCTTCAATATTGTGCTTTACAATGTCGTGGGGGGTTTTGGGTTTTTTTTGGTATTTTTTTACCACTTTATGTCAAGGCAGATTTTTCTGTGTGAAATTCGGGCTGCTCTCCCGGGGAGAGCGCGTCGCCACATGTGCAGCGCCTACCCTTTTTTTTTTCTTTTTCCTGCATGCAAGTGTATTTGTTTCCCTATTAGAGTGACTTTTCTACAGAATTTTGCCAGGGACAACCCCCTTGTTGCCGTGGGTTCTTTTACGTGCGCTAAATAGTGATGTGTAACACACAGGACCTCGGTTTATCGTCTCATCCGAAAGGCTAGCGCCCAGACCACCACTCATGGTCTAATGGATGGGAAAAAAGTTTTGGGTCCAAACGGGGTACGAACCCCGCACACTCCGACCCGGACTTTTTGCTTTCTAGGCAAGGCGCGTGACCACCTAGACCACCGATCCACCAAGTGTTGACTTCTTCATGACAGTGTTGTGGAGAGAGAGAGAGAGAGAGAGAGAGAGAGAGAGAGAGAGAGAGAGAGAGAGAGAAGAGAGAGAGAGAGAGAGAACTCTCAGAACTCAGAAATTTAATGTACATCGGCCTTGGGCCACAATACATATGGTTGGTGTGGGAAAGTTGACAAGTGTCCCGCAATGGGCAAAACTCAAAAATACATCATAATTATCATGTTCAATTCCTTGAAAAATCGTAAAGCCAAAGCACATATTATACATAAAAGGGCATTTGTATCAAACACAATCACAATTTTATCTAAATATACCTTTTGTATGTCTGTGAAGAAAAAAGAAAAAAGACATGGCTTCTTAAATTATAACCAAATGGGAACCATTATCTTTGTTAATGCATATGCTACATATATTTATCACAAGCTGGTAGCTGTTATCTTCCTTTGTAAGTTAACTATCCTAATACAGTGATTTCTTTCTCTTATTGATGGCGTGAAAAATAAATCTAGGCAAACTGTAATTTCTGTTGGTGTTTTCTGCTTTAAGAAGATCGTGTAAAGGTGTGTCCGCACAATTACTTAAAAATTTGACTCTTAAATCACTATACATGAAACATTCATAAAGGAAATGGTGTTCATCTTCAACTTTTGGTTTACAAAATGGACATTCTTTAGTTTGGTTCCGTTCACTATATCGATGTACATTGTTATTAAGTGGCAAAGCATTACATCTCACCTGTGACACAGCAACTCTAAAGCAGTAACTATCTAACTGTAGAAGATATTCTTCTTTACCAAATGTTGTTTTGAAACTCCTGTAGCTGTCATACCTGTCTCGGTCCCTAACTGTACTATACCATTCTTGGATAAATAAATCAATCAGTCTCTGTTTAAATAAACGTAAGAAAGCTTTAACATCACCTACTCCCTGTTGAAGCCAAACAAAGCTGAATCCTGTATCACAAAGAATTTCTCTTATCTTAGTAACCCAGCAGTTCTTTCCAGATTTATCCATGTCAAGCAACATTTGATAAGCATTATAAGGTAGTCTGTCGGGATTCATTTGTAAAAGTTTAAACCAATATCTAAGAGCATTTCTATAGGAGTTGATATAGAGAGGGTATCTTCCAAGCTCGCCATATATCATTTTATTTGGAGTTTTCAATGGTACACCCAAAAATCTCTTACAGGCAATCATGTGAACTTTCTCTATATGTTCCAGTTTATGTAACCCCCATATTTCAGATGAGTATAGTAGAATTGGCTGTATTTTGATATCAAAGATCTTGAAAAATGTTTCAGCATTAATTTCTTTTATTTATTGAAAACCCTATTTAGTTCTACAACAGCTTTCTTTCCCTTTGTCACAAGGTGATCTGTGCCTAGCTTAGCACTAAGTTTTGTTGTAAAATTAAACCCCAAATAGCAATATTTGTTCACCACTTCTAATTTGAAATTATCGAAAACCCATTGTTCTTTTTTTCCAAGAAAACCCCCTTTTCTAAAGACCATTACTTTACTTTTTTTAGAATTAACATTTAATTGCAAATCATCACAACAAGATTTCAATACATTCAGTTGGTTTTGTAAACCTCCAGGAGTACTTGAAATAAGAACCACATCATCTGCAAAAAGTAAAATGAAGACCTCCATAATGTCAGGTACTAGCTGTATTCCATGTTTACCTTTCTTATTTATAGACTCAGATAAATGGTTAATAAATATCGAAAAAAGAGTAGGGCTTAACACACATCCTTGTCTCACACCAATGTCATGTCTGCCTGTGGTCCCTTCTGGGGCATAGGCCGCCAACTAGCTGTCTCCAGGCATCTCGGCTCTGGGCTAGGCGTTCCAGTTGTTCTCACACCAATGGGGCATTCAAAATATTCAGACAATTCATCGTTTGCACGTATACATGAAAATAATGTTTGATACATAGCTGACATTGCTGCAAGAAACTTTCCCTTTACTCCCTGATTTTGGATGCACTCTATAAGTAAATTATGTTTAACAGAATCAAACGCTTTTTTGAAGTCTATAAATGCAACATATAACTTTCGACCTTTCTTATTCATGTACTTCTGAACAAATGCATACAGGTTAAAGATCTGATCAATAGTGGAATACTTTTTTCTGAAGCCTGCCTGATTTTCAGATATCATTTGGTTATTTTCAAGCCAAGAATACAGCCTATTGTTTAATATTGAAGTAAAACACTTGGATAAGATACTCAACAAAGAGATTCCCCTATAATTGTCAACGTTATTAGGATCCCCCTTCTTAAAAATGGGAACTATGATAGCCTTAGCCCAGGCTTGTGGGTAAATACCTTTGTCAAAAATAGTATTGAATAAATTTATAAGAAAAACCATGTACCTCTTGGCCTCCATTCTTCAACATTTCAGCAGTTATTTCATCAAGGCCACTTGCCTTGCCACATTTCAATTTGTCTATTGCTCTTTTCAGCTCTTCTTCTGAAATTTTTTGGTTAAGTTCATGGTCTGTTTCTTCTAATAGGTCTATATCACTGTGACAGTGATTAAAGCTAGAACTTCTGTTGCTTTGAAAAACAAACTTGAAATGGTTAACCCAATCAGCTGTTTCTATATTGTTCTTGAAATGAGTTCTATTGCCACACCCCATGTTTTTTTAACTCTCTCCAAAAATTTGGAGAATCAGAAATATTGTTAACTAAGCTTTCAGCCTTTAATTTTCTGAAGTTTTGTCTTTTTGTCTTCAGTAGCTTTTTGTACATTTTCCTTGCCTGCACATAACCAATTCTATCGTCTTCCTGCCTAGTCCTTCTAAATTGCCTTAAAGTGCTTCTTACTGTCTTTTTTGCTTCCCTACAATCTCTATCAAACCATTCAGATCTCTTTCTCCGCCCTTTACGAAATTTAACATACATACACTTGCTGGCTTCAGTTAAACAATCTACAAATATCGACAAAGCTCTATCAACATCAAAGTGCAACAAATTCAGAGCATCTGCTATTCTATTTTTGCTGTCGTCATTTCTTAATGCACTAATAAAATTATCATTTTTTGTATCATCCCATCTAAGTTTTTCTACAATAGATGTACTTTCTTCTATGTCCCTGGTTCTATTACAATCATCAATTATATTATTCTTCTGTTTCATTTTCATAACAACAGGCAAATGATCCGATTCTGATATATTTTTTTACATCAAAGAAGAAGAAGAAGAAGAAGAAGAAGAAGAAGGAGGGAGAGAGAGAGAGAGAGAGAGAGGAGAGAGAGAGAGAGAGAGAGAGAGAGAGAGAGAGAGAGAGGAGAGAAGAGAGCTAGAGAGAGAGAGAGAGAGAGCAGATGTGGAAAAAAAAGCCTCTGTGCACTTATTCTTTTTCTTCATTCAAATATTAGTGTTAGTTCCGTTGTTTGGTAATATTCTCACTCTCTCTCTGTCTCTGTCTCTCTTTCTCTGTCTGCCTGTCTCTTTCTGTCTGTCTGTATGTCTGTCACTCTGTCTCTCTCTGTCTCTCTGTCTTTCTCTGTTTCTTCTCTGTCTCACTCACTCTGTCTGTCTGTCTGTCTGTCTGTCTGTCTGTCTGTCTGTCTGTCTGTCTTCTCTCTCTCTCTCTCTCTCTCTCTCTCTCTCTCTCTCCTCTCTCTCTCTCCTCTCTCTCTCTCTCTCTCTCTCTCTCTCTCCCTCTCTCTCTCTTTCTTTATAAACCTCCCTGTCCCTCTTTTTTTTGTCCACAATGCACTCTCCTTCATTCTTTCTCTTTCCTCAGACATTTAACTATAAATGGGTTTGTTTGTTTGTTTGTTTTTTATTTCAGCACAAGATATACCAAAAGAGATGAAAAAACAGATTTTTAAACAGTCCCTACATTTTTGTTCGCTGCGCTTCTTTAATTTTTGTTTCTCTCTCGTGAAGACAAAGAAACGTTTTCCCCAGTTAAGACTCAAAGCAGAAGAGGAGAAATCACGTTTGTATAGATCCCTCCACTTGCTATTTTCACCCCAACCGTCAAGAAAAAAAGACACACACACACACACGCTTGCACGTACGCACGCACGCATGCACGCACGCGCGCACACACACACACACATACACACACTCACTCGCACACACACACACACACACACACACACACACACACACACACACACACACACACACACACACACACACACACACACACACACACACACTCACTCACACAGTCACACAACACACACACACACACACACACACACACACACACACACACACACACACACACACACACACTATTCCTGTACTGTTCTGCCCTCATTTTCAGTCCCCCCACCACCACCACCACCACCACCATCACCACCACCACCACCACCCCCACCACCACCACCACCATCACCACCACCACCACCACCACCACCACAAAAGACAAGGAATCGAACGGGAACTTGAAGACGATACACTTAATTAGAAAACTCAAGAAAAAAAGAAGGGTGGCAGGCCGGTTAAGACCTTCACCTGCCTAACAAGTAAACCGTGAGGTTCTGGGTTCCATTCCCTAGCTTGCCCTTTCTTCCCAGTTTGACACACACACACACACACACACACACGCAAAAAAAAAAAAGAGCTAAATGTCAAAGTTCTTCGGGTGAAACTATAAACCCGGGGTCCCAATTCACAATTCAAAGATTTATTTTCTCTCAAAATAACAGTGTTCGAATACACACTGAACATCTTGCGCACACGTTAAAAACCCGTTCCGCCTTTACGAAAAAGTAGGCCATTTCTTGCCTGTCGTGTCCTGTCCCTGTCCTGTCCCATCCCCTACTGTCCTGTCCTATCCCGTCCCATCCTCTCCTGTCCTGTCCTGTCTTGTCCCATCCCCTCCTGTCCAGTCCCATCCCCTCCTTTCCAGTCCCGTCCCCTACTGTCCCGTCCTGCCCCGCCCCCTCCTGTCTTGTCCCATCCTCTCCTCTCCTGTCCCATCCTCTCCTGTCTTGTCCCACCTCCTCCTGTCCTGTCCTGTCACTACCCTGTCCTGTCCTTTTTACCCTGACCTGTCCTGTCTACCATATCCTGTCCTGTCCTGTCCTATCCCTATCCTATCCCTTTGCCCTGTCCTGTTACTATCCTGTCCTGTCCTGTCCCGTCCGTCCTGTCCTGGTCCTGTCCTGTCTACCCTGTCCCTATCCTGTCCTCTCCTGTCCTGTCCTGTCCTTCCCTACTCCGTCCTCTCCTCTCCTGTCCTGTCCTGTCCTGTCCTGTTCTGTCCTGTCCTGTCCTGTCCTGTCCCTATCCTATCCTGTCCTGTCCTGTCCCTATCCTGTCCTCTTCTCTCCTGTCCTGTCCTGCCCTGTCCTATCCCTATCCTATCCCTGTGCCCTGTCCTATCCCCTACTGTCCCATCCCCTCCTGTCCTGTCCTGTCCTGTCCTGCCCCCTCCTGTCCCTGTCCTATCCAGTCCTGTCCTGTTCTGTCCTTTTTCGAGCACAGAATGTTCAGAAAGTGGGGATTGCTATTTATACGGACAGCCCCCCCCCCCCCCCCCCCCCCCCGGCCTCCCCATGAGGGGAAGAGTTTTGTTCTAATTATCAGGGAGCGCAGAAGGGCTGGCTGGCTCTGCTGCCCCCAAATGTCGGCAGGTTATTTTTAGCCCTGCTGCTGCTGCTGCTGCAACAGTGTGTGCGAAGCAGTGTCAGTTTCAGAGGCTGCTATTTTGAGGGATGGGGGCCCCAGAGATGATGATGATTACAGATGATGCGTGGTGTGTGCCATTTTGATGAAGATATTTTTGGGGTTTAAAGGTGGTGATGATGAGTAAGGACTTTTTTTTGTTTTTAGGTCGTGTGGGGGTGGTGGGGAGGGGAGGGTGTGTGTGTCTGTGGGGGGGGGGGGGTGAGTGTGTGGGTGTGGGTGCGTGTGTGTATGTGTGTGTGTGTGTGTGTGTGTGTGTGTGTGTGTGTGTTTGAGAGAGAGAGAGTTTGTGTGTGTGTGTGTGTGCATGCCTGTGTGTGTTTATTTATCTGTAATATATATATTTTTTAAATATTTTATTTATGTGTGTGTGAGAGAGAGAGAGTGTGTGAGAGAGAGTTTGCGAGTGTGTGTGTTGTGTGTGTGTGCGCACGCACGCATGTGTGTGTGTGTACATATGTGTGTGTGTGTGTGTGTGTGCGTGCGTGTCTGTGTGTGTGTGTGTATTCTTTTATATCGAGGATAATGGAATAA
>JASPKP010005044.1:0-16553 GCA_030674155.1 Stramonita haemastoma | reverse complement strand
CTATCCCACACAACCACAATACAAAAACACACCAGACACACACACACACACACACACACACACACACACACACAAAAAACACACACACACACACACACAAAAAAAACAAACCCCCAACACCACACCACACCACACACACACAACACACACACACCACACACACACACAACACACACACACACCACACACAACACCATTAAAACACCCATTACACGTTCATAATCTTAAAAGAAAAGGGGGACAAAAAAAAACGGTTTTTACTGAAAAAATTTTCTTTTCCTTAAAGGGGGGCGGGGATTTAAAAATAAAAAACAAAAAAACATTTGTCGAAACAAAAGTCAGAAAAAAGAAAAAAAATAAAAATTTTAAAAAAACCCCAACTATGGAGTATTTTCCTTTCGCTTCATCAGCTAAATAGAAAGACAGGGTTTGGGTTTTTGTTTTTTTTTTTTTTTGGGTTTTTTTTGTTTGTCTTTGTTTGGATGGCTTTCATCCCCTTTTTGTAAGGGGTTTTTTTTGTTTTCATTAAAAAAAAAAAAAAAATGAAAGAAGTCATGATCTCTGTTTTAGAAAAAACAAATCCACCCCCGGGGTTATGTGTGTGTGTGTTGTGTGGTTTGTGGGGTGTGTGTGTGGGTGTGTGGTGTGGTGGTGGTTGGGGTTGTGGTGTGTGTATGTGTGCGTGTTCGTGTGTGGTGTGCGGTGTGAGTGTGTGTGCGTGTGTGGGGGTGGGGCGTGCGTATTGTGTGTGTGTGTGTGTTTGGTGTGTGGTTGTGTGTGTTTTGTTTGTGTGTGTGTGGGGGGTTGTTATGCTTTTTCTCTTTGCTGTTCTCCTTCTCTGTCTTTGAAGTGTGTGTGTGCGTATGTTTGCGCGGGTGTGTGTTACAACCCCCCGCCCCTTTTGTCGTGTTTTTTGCTTCCTTTTTCTTTCCTGCCTTTGTTCTTTTTATTTGGTCTCTTTCTATTTTTTTTTTTCTTTGTTTTGAAATTTTTTTGCCATTCACAAAATAAATTACAAGCAAGTGAACGGAGGATGAAAAGCACCACACAGACAACAGAGACAGACACAAGCACACAGAAGACACAGACAGACAAGACACTAAACACAGAACACAGACAACAGACACACACACCCAACACACCGACACACAGACAACACCCAAAACACAAAACCAACACACACACACACACACACACCACACCACACACACACACACAACAAAAAACACCCACCAGAGTTGAATTTTTTTAACTTTACGGCAAGTGATACTCCACTATGGAACTGTATTTTTTCCCCGTGCCCGTGCAGTTAATCTTTTCTGTGCCTGCAAAGGGAAAAAGGGTGCTGTTCCCCTTTCTCTCTCCCTTTTTGGGCTTTTGCTAAACCTTTTACTTTTTTCTATTATCCCTTTTTTTGGGGGGTTTGGGGGAACTGCCTCCTCTCTCCCCTTTGCTCTTTTCCCCTAAAAAAAAAAAAAAAAAACCAAAAAAAAAATCAACAAGAACTTGCTCTCCCCCCCCCAAAAACAACAAAAAAAAAGAAAAAACAAAAAAAATTAACAAAAACAAAACCCCAAACAAAGCAAAATAGACGAAACAAAAAAAAAGTTTTTCAATGCTAAAAAGAACACTGCTGTGAAACAGCTTAAAAAACAGGGGGGTTTTACGTGTTCTTGTAAGCTAGGGTTCAAAAAGTCCAATTCAAACTTGGTAATGAGGACCAGGACAGGAAAACACTTTGGACTTTTTGGGATCCTTTCAAAAAGAGCATAAAAAATCCCGACAAACAATAGTAGGAGTAGTAGTAGTGTAGTTGTGTAGTAGTAGAGTATAGTAGTAGTAGTGGCCCCCCCAGTTCGGAAGACTATTGATTGCGCTTGGTTTTTGGGCAAACGGGAAAGTAAGTAGAAGGGAAAAGCGTTACCATGCAGCAGACCCCCCCCCTCCACGCCAGGGGGAGACCCCGGAAAAAGGCAATCGCCCGTACGAAGGTTCCAGTACCGTCGCGGGGCCCGCCAAAACGCGCCATTACAGCCCCGAGCCCCCCCTGGGGACTCCAACTCCCCGATTTTTCCTCAGGAATGGTGTTAAAAACGACACCTGTGTGCGATGCGGGTTTTTAAAAATACAATTTTGTCATCCGCTCCTACCGGCACAAATGGCCTGCTCTTCGAAAGGAGGAAGGGTTTTAACGTGTGCGCAAGATGTTCTGCATGCGTTCGCCCACGGGCCTCGGTTTATAGTCTATCCGAATGATTTGACATTAGTTCAATTTGTTTTCGTCAGACTGAAGAAGGGCGAGGCTGGGAACGAACCCAGAACTCACGGTTTACTTGTGGCAGGCGAATGTCTAACCATCCTGCCCACCTTTCTTCAAAAAACAAAAAATTTAAACAAAAAAACACACCGCCAGTCACACTAACTACACTGACATGCACTTACACACAACACCACACACACACACACACACAACACACACACACAACCACAACACACACACAACTACACTACACTACACTACACTACAACTACACTACCTACACACACAACCACCACCACAAAAACCACACACAACACCACACACACACACACACCACACACACACACAACACACACAGACAAACAGACACCAACACACACACAACACACACAATAGAGAGAGAGAGAGAGAGAGAGAGAAGAGAGAGAGAGAGAGAGAGAAAGAGACGAGAAGAGAGAGAGATGAGAGAGAGGAGAGAGAGAGCAGAGAGAGAGGAGAGAGAGAGGAGAGAGAGAGAGGAGAGAGGTGTAGTGTTTTGTGTGTGAGTTGTGTGTTAGCGTGTTTGTGTGTGTGTGTCTGTGTGAGTCTGTAAGTGCGGTGTATGTGTGTGAGTGGTGTGTGGGTGAGAGTGTTTGTGTGGGTGAGGTTTGTGTGTGAGAGGGTTGTGTTGTGAAAAGTGTGTGTGTGAGGTATTTGGTGAGGTGTGTTATCTGATGGATGTGTCAGTAAGAAAGAGAGAGAGAGAGAAGAGAGGGAGGAGAGACGCGAAGAGGAGCGAGAGAGAGAAGACGAGGAGGAGAGAGAGAGGAGAGAGAGGTGTGTTTGCTGGTAAAGGACCCCAAGGCAAAAGACAATATGGCACTGCCGCATTACACCCTCTCCTACCATCTTTGTATATGAAAGCACCGGACGGTATCGACCCGCATGCCCGCGAGGTAAGAAGGCTAGTTTTTCGGAAGGAAAAGCGGGTGCAGTTGCACAACAAAACAAGCAGTGCGCACAATAATAATGACAATATACAGCAATATGATGCACCACACCAAAGTGTAGGGTCCTGCAAAATTCGCGCATAAACCAACCACCCCCACATACAGAAGCGCGCAAGCGTGCGCGCACGCAATCACCCCCCCCCTGAAGAAAAAGGTGCGGTTTGGGGGTAAAGATTTGACCGAAAAAGCCGTTTTCGCCCGTTGCACCCCGATTTTGTACGGTTTAAAAAACCCCCCGGCACCAAGACAATGTCGAACTGTATGCATACACCCTTTCCTACCATCTTTGTATGGGTTTTGGCGCCGGACTTGAAGGAAAGCTGGGAAGTGTACGGGACGAAAATCAAGCATTTTTTCGCACAAGAAAATGAAATATAAGCAATATATGCCCGGGCAAATGGTGGGTCGCCGCCACATCGCGCACACAAAAAAAAACACACTGATGAACACCAGCACATGCGCGAATGCGCGCATGCATACCCACCACCGCCAGAAAAGCTGCCTTTTTGAGCACAGATGCGGCCAATGAGCCGTTTTCAGTCCCGTCAAACCCGACCTTTGCCTGCTAAAAGACCCCACCGTTCCAACACAACATCGTAAAGAGATACACTCGCTCCCACCATCTTGGATAGGTGTTTGGGCCGGATTTGTGGCGACACTGGGGCCCCCAAGGCTAAGTAAGCTTGTTTGTCAGAAATAAAGGTGGGGAAAATGTACGCAACAAAAAACAACTGACCTTTGCCGCAAAAACCCCACCGTTCCAAACAACATCGTACTGTATGCATACACTCGCTCCCACCATCTTGGATAGGTGTGGGCCGGATTTGTGGCGACACTGGGGCCCCAAGGGCTAAGTAAATTAGTTTGGGCAGAAATAAAGGTGGAAAGTGTACGCAACAAAAAAAAGCATTTTCGCACAAGAATAAGACAAAAATACAGCAATATGATGCACCAGGGCAAAATAAAAGGGGGCGCCACCCCATGTGTGCACAGAAAAAAAAAACTGATAAACATATGCGCACGTGCGTGCGCGCAAACATTACCCCCATCTGTCAAAAAAAGGCTCCATTTTGAGCACAAATGCCAGCTAAAGAGCAGTTCAGCCCCGTCCAACCCCGACTTTTGCCCAGTAAAAGACCCCACGGCACGAAGACAATATTGTACCGTATGCATACACTTTCTCCCCCCATCTTGGATAGGGATGGCGCCGGTTTGGGCGCAACAAGGGCCTCCAAGGAGCTGAGAAAGCTAGTTTGCAGAAGGAAAGTGGTACGTTTACGTGACAAAAAACAAGCGATGCGCACAAGAATAATGACACTAACAGCAATATGATTTCACCAGGGCAAAGTGGAGGGTAGCCGCAACATGCGCGCACACAAAAGAAACCACTGATAAAAACCAGCATGCCGCGCCGGGCGAGCACGCATGTTTATCCCCCCAGAAAAATGTGCCTTTTTGGCACAGATGTCGCGAAAGAGCCGTTTCAGCCCCGTCCATCCCCACTTTTGGGCCCGGGAAAAATCCCACGGCATGAAACAAATATCGTACTGTATGATACACTATCTCCCGTAATCTTGGATAGGTGTGGCACGGGATTTGTGGCAAACCTGGGGCCGCAAAGAGCTAAAAAAAGCTAGTTTGTGGAAGGAACGGTAAGTGTACGCAACAAAATACAAGCATGTGCACAAGAATAATGACAAATAGAGCAATATGATGCACCAGGCAAAGGGAGGGTCGCCGCACAAGCACGCACACAAACAAACACACTGATAAACACCAGCTTGCGCACACGTGCACGCACGCATACCCACGCCTAGCCAAAAAGGTGCCTTTTTAAGCACAGATTGCAGCGAAAGAGCCGTTTTGAGCCCCGTCCAACCCTGTCTTTTGCCCGGTAAAAGACCCCATGGCACCAAGAGAATTTTGTACTGTATGCATACACTCTCTCCCGCCATCTTGGATAGGTATGGTGCCTGATTTGTGGCAACACCAGGGCCACCAAGAGCTAAGAAAGCTAGTTTGTTGGATGGAAAGCTGGTTAAGTGTACACGAAAAAAAACAAGCACTGTGCTGAAGAATAATGACAATATACAGCAATATGATACACCTGGGCAAAGTGGAGCATTGCTGTTGCTGCCACATGCGTGCACACAAACAAACAGACTGATAAACACCAGCATGCACTCACGTGCATGCACGCATGCCTATCCCCTGCCAAAAAAAGTGCATTTTTGAGCACAGATGCAAGCGAAAGAGCCGTTTTCAGCCCCGTCCAACCCTGACTTTTGCCTGGTAAAGAACCAACAGGGCCCCAATACAGTCACGTACTGTATGCATACACTCTCTCCCACCTTCTTGGATAGGTGTGGCACCAGATTTGTGGCGGCCCCGGGGCCCAAAATAGCTAAGAAAGCTAGTTTGTCGGAAGCAAAGCTGGTAAGTGTACGTGACAAAAAACAAGCATTGCGTACGAGAATAATGACAATTTACAGCAATATGATACACCACGGCAAAGTGGTGGGTCTCTGCCACATGTGCACCTAGAAAGAAACACACTGATAAACACTAGCGTGTGCGCACGTGCCCTCACGCATACCCACCCCTGCCAGAAAAAGGTGCCTTTTTGAGCCCAGATGCAAGTGAAAGAGCCGTTTTCTTGCCCGGTAGAAGACCCCACGGCACCAAGACAATATCGTACTGTATGCATACACTCTCTCCCACCATCTTATATAGGTGTGGCGCTGGATCTGTGGTGACACCGGGGTCCCGAAGAGTTTAAAATGCTAGTTTGTTGGAAGGAAAGCTGGTAAGTGTACGCGACAAAAAACAAGCATTGTGCACAAGAATAATGGTAAGATACAGCAATATACTGATCCAGGGTAAAGTAGAGGGTGGCCGCCACATGCACACACACAAACAAACACACTGATAAACACCAGCGTGTGCACGCGAGTGCGAATATGGATACCCACCCCCGCCAGAAAAAAGGTGCCTTTTTTAGCCCAGATGCGAGCGAAAGAGCCGTTTTTCAGCCCCGTTTAACCCCAACTTTTGCCCAGTAAAAAACCCCACGGCACCAGGACAGTATCGTTCTGTATGCATACACTTTCTCCCACCATCTTGGATAGGTGTGGCACCGGAAATTTGTTTCGACAGGGGCCCCCAAGAGCTAAGAAAGGTAGTTTGTTGGAAGGATAGCTGGTAAGTGTACCCGACAAAAAACAAGCATTGTGCACAAGAATGATGACAATATACAGCAATATGATGCACCAGGGCAAAGTGGAGGGTGGCTGCCACATGTGCACACACAAACAAACACACTGATATACACCAGCGCATGCGCGCGTTTGGGCATGCATACCCACCCCCCGCCCGAAAAAGGTGCATTTTTCAGCACAGATGCCAGCGAAAGAGCCGTTTTGAGCCCCGTCCATCCCCGACTTTTGCCCGGTAAAAGACCCCAGGCACCAAGACAATATCGTACTGTCTGCATACACTAATCACCCGCCATCTTGGATATGTGTGGCGCCGGATTTGTGACGACATGGGCCCCCAAGAGGTAAGAAAGCTAGTTTGTCAGAAGGAAAGCTGGTAAGTGTAAGCTACAAAAAACAAGCACTGTGCACAAGAATAATGACAATGTTATAGTTTGCACTTTAGACACTATAACGTTATGACTACAACTCTCTCCTTCCTCTCCCCCCCCCTTTCCCTTCTCTTTAAAGTGTGTTACAGGCTGTTGGTACAAGGTTTTGTTTGTGTATCTGAGGTTGTGGTTTGGAATTACTTTGTTAATGTACTTGAGACTTTTCTTAAGGTCCATTCATTAATGGCCATTGTCTGCATGGGCCCAGAGACATGGTCAGTGTATTGTAACTATCTCAAGAGACAAATAGGCCTATAGACCTACTATAGCCCCAGGGCTGGTGGCTGGGTATTTGGCTTTCATTGCCTTTGTCAGCTAGGTCTGCAGTAAGAATCATTTGATTGTACCTTGAGTCATTGTAAAACCTAGTAGGGTAGTTGGAGAGTTTGCAAGTGTGCCTTGCCAACTTGAGACAGTCATGTGATTAACACCTGAGAGAGCTTGCCCCAGTTTAGTCTCCTATTCAACCAAACTTGTAGTAAGGCATGTTGTTTGGTGAATTGTTTCTTCTAGATATTTCTATTTTAGGTGATTGGTTTAGGCCTGAGTCAGCAAGTATTTTTCTGGACATTTCTATTTTGAATTGATTGGTTTAGGCCAGAATAAGGAATGGTATAAATATGGGGAACTGGCAATCACTCAGCCTTTCCCTGCAACAGTATTCAGAGGACAGCATAAGACGACTTTGTGGGCTGTGGACTGTTGAAGCTGCAACGATGTGACTGTGAAGCTAGTAAACAGTAGTTGTGTTCTTCTGGTTGAGCTGTAAGTGAAACATTTTTCTGTTTGATAGTAGTTTTCATTTCATCAAGGTGAAAGCAGATTTGATAAATGAATTGTATTTGTGTATACAAACTGAACTTATTGACTTGGTTCAGTGAGAGTGTGTAGTTGTTTTTACACAGTCATGGAAGTTGGCTAAAATCATAAGGCTTTTATTATTCAATTGTGTGATCTTCGATTTATTCTATAGTTGGAAGTCAGTCTTATGGTGGAATTTGATTTTGTGTTATTCTGAGAGATGTTTATAAATGGCAGTGATCACAGGTAAATTTATGTAGGCCAGTACAAAATTGTGGGGTTAAGCTACTTTGACATAGTTTAATTGGAATGGATAACATTGAGTTGGAAACTGTGAAGGTGGTCTGGTTAGTCTATTATCTAAAAGTAAGGACTAGCTTGGTCCTTGAGATAATTGTTCTACTATTGTACTGTACTAGGGGTGTTTCAGCAACCATGTGTGACTATGGTCACTGATTTGTGCCAAAAGCTGCTAACTTTGTATGTGATTTTTGTGACACTAGATTACGCCTGCTCAATGTCTTCCTCTCTCTCTCTCTCTCTCTCTCTCTCTCTCTCTCTCTCTCTCTCTCTCTCTCTCTCTCTCTCTCTCTCTCTCCTCTCTCTCTCTCTCTTTTGTGAAACAATATCCATAGGTTTGATAGGAGCCAATGTTGTGAAAGAGATCTTAGTGTAGACTAAGTTCTGTTGGATATTATTTGCGATAATGTCAGTTGAGAGAACTAAGGAAAGGGTTTTCCTGGTTAATTGCAATATTTGGATTTGATTTAAATTTGTATACTCTCTATTGGTTTCCTAGGATTAACTTGGTATCTTGTTGTGAGTAATGAAAGGAGTTTGACTCGGCTAGACCACAGTAGTATTTGCAATGCGTGCCTTTCATGAATTATGTACCTTGTTAAATGTGGATAGAGTAGAACTTACCTGAATTCTCTGGTTGGTTTTGGGGGGGGGGTGTTGGTGTGTGTTGGTGTTTTTGGTAAATGAAACAATAAATCGTGTTACCATAACAACCCTGCGTGCCCTCCATCAATACGGTTTGAGTTGTGGAGTGCCAGATATCAAGTCATCCTACCATCTTCACCTTTATCCCCAAATATTCCTCACTCGCATTGTTGTTTGAAACGAACCTGGCAAAAACAATATACAGCAATATGATGCACCAGGGCAAAGTGGAGGGTCGCCGCCACATGCTCGCACACAAATAAACACACTAAAAAACACCAGCGCACGCACGTGCGAGCGCGTGCGTGCATGTATACCCACCCAGAAAAAGGTGCCTTTTTGAGCCCAGATGCCAGCGAAAGAGCCGTTTTAAGCCCCGTTCAACCTCGACTTTTGCCTGGTAAAAGACCCCACGGCACCAAGACAATATCGAACTGTATGCATACACTCTCTCCCACCTTCTTGGATAGGTGTGGCGCCAGATCTGTGGCGACACTAGGGCCCAAAAGAGCAAAGAAAGCTAGTTTGTCGGAAGGAAAGCTGGTAAGTGTAGGCGACAAAAAACGAGCATTGCGCATAAGAATAATGACAATATACAGCAATATGATGCACCCGGGCAAAGTGGAGGGTCGCCGCCACATGCGCGCACACAAACCAACACACTGATAAACACCTGCACGGGGGCGCGTGCGCGCATGCATACCCACCCCCCGCCCGAAAAAGGTGTCTTTTGGAGCCCAGATGCAAGGCAAGGCAAGGCAAAATTCTTTTATTCGAGGATAATAGATAAGCACTCGTGTGTTTTTTTACATCCAGTCCCCGCCCTTTTCAGGGATAACATCAAGATAAAAAGATAGCATCAACTAAAACAACAACAATTATAAAAGTCCAAATACCAAGAGCAAGAAACCATACCAAGTATCAAACAACAGGTAAGAAATAAAACATAGATACAATATTAAGGTAATGTTATAAAAATGCACTCATTCAGAAACGAATTTGAATTTTAAAAAGAAAAAGAAAAAAAGAAACAAACGAACAAACAACAACAACAAAAAGCCAAACCAAACAAAACAAACTAAAACGGAACAAAACAAAAAACAACAAAAAAATGCGCAATAATTAAAGATCAAACATGAGAAAATGATGAGGTTAGATGACTGAAAACATCAGTTGACTACCATCTATCATCAAAATAAGTCCCATAAAACATATTTTGATATAAGGGGAGAAAGAATAACAACAACAGGTAAGAAATAAGACAGAGATACATTATTGAGGTAATGTTATAAAAGGCACTCATTCAGAAACGAAAATATGAAGTAAGAATCAATGATTATTTTGATTTGAATAAAAAAAATTATAAAAAAGACAAAACAAAACAAAACAAACAAACAAAAAAAGAACCAACAAAAAAAAAGGTGCAATAATTAAAGAGCAAACATGAGAATATGATGAGGTTAAATGACTGAAAACGTTAGTCCACCACCATCTATCATTAAAATAAGTCCCATAAAACGTACGTTTTTGATAAAAAAAACCCAACTCACATATGAATAGAACTTTTCTCAATATGGATGGGAAACATTTTTAGACAATAGGTGACACATTCAGAGGGGAGAGAGAGAGAGAGAGAGAGAGAGAGAGAGAGAGAGAAGAGAGAGAGAGAGAGAGCACTAGCTAGTGTAACACAAATTCTCTAATTCCTATATAGTCATAAAAATGAACATTTACTACATTCTAAGTAAGTTTTTAAGAGAGAGAGAGAGAGAGAGAGAGAGAGAGAGAGAGAGAGAGAGAGAGAGAACTCGAACTCGAAAACTTTATTCACAAAAAGGCCATCGGCCCATACATGAAGGGGGTTGCCAAACTGCTTTGGTATTTTGTTGTTGGATTAAGACAACAGTAATAACAACAAAAGGAATTATTATACAGCAGCAACATCAGTTACAAAGATATGACTTACGATAATAAAATATCTCTTATTCTGAAAGCTTTACACAAATATAAAGTGAGGCTGGCACAACTTCAGGCTGACTTGACGCCATGAGTAAACAGAGTCTAAAAGAATTAGCCTGCCTACTATATTTTACAGGGATGTAACTCTGCCTAACAGCCTCTAACACTGGACAGCATAACACAAAATGTACTTCATCTTCAGGTGCTTGTTTACATAATGGGCATAGTAACCTAGGGTCATCAATATCATATCCTCTGTATCTGAATTTATGAACATTTATATCTGATACACCAAGTCTAAATTTAGACATAATTCTTTTCAAATGAATGTCCATATCAAGCTTGAGATAGGGTTTGATATCATGAGTACTTATAAACTGTCTATAGCCTACATTTGATATTTTTCACTGGTTTGTATATGGTCATTCCATTGCTGCCATCGGCAGTCAATCAGTCTTTGCCTGAAAGCGTTTATAAATTCTCTACAATTTCCAACACCTTGATTAAGCCAAACAAATCCAAAACCGAGTTCACATAAACAGGTGCGTATTTGTGTAGCCCAGTTGTTTTTCCCTTTGAGGTCTAGATCATAAAGCATCTTGTAAGACTTAAAAGGTAGCCTGTTCTCATCCATATATAGAATCTTAATCCAGTATCTAATACATCTTACAGCAGCATTAACGGAGAGAGGATATCTATTAGTTTCACTATACACAAGATCATTGGGCGTACGTCTATCTAAGCCTAGAAACTGTTTTAAAGCAAAGAGGTGCACTGATTCACAATGTGTTGCAGCTGCATCCAAACCCCAAATTTCTGCACCATATAACACAGGAGAGAGAGAGAGAGAGAGAGAGAGAGAGAGAGAGAGAGAGAGATATATATATATATATATATATATATATATATATATATAGAGAGAGAGAGAGAGAGAGAGAGAGAGAGAGAGAGAGAGAGAGAGAGAGAAACACTGAACACTGAACATTTTTAATGTACTTCGGCTTTGGGCCACAATACAAGTGAAAGGGGCGCAGGGGAGTGTAATAAGCAAATGAAAAAACTTCAGTCAATTGTCTAGAAATACAAAACATTGAAATGCATAACACATGACGAAGAGCCTCGTCGTTTACATCCTTCTCAACGCAGCCATGACAAAGAGCGTCATCATTATCGGTGATCACAATCCAAACCTATATCACCATTGTCTTCACCACTTCAGCATCATTGCTTATGCGATATGTAAACATTCATGGGCGTGAAATCTCATTCAAATCTCACATTTCCATCAGTATATATATGTAACACCATTCATACGCTGCCTTCCAACACTATTTGCTTTCAGTGCAAAAGCTCTCTCTCTCTCTCACACACACACACGCGTGCACGCACGCACGCACGCACGCGCGCACCTCCCACCCCACACCCACACCCCCACACGCATGCAGGCATGCCCACACACACACACACACACACACACACACACACACACACACACACACACACAACACTTTTAAGTATTTCAAAAGCAGTGCTAAACACCCTGGACACATTCTTACCATGAGATAAATTGTCAAGACACATCAAAACCAACGTTATATTCCAGACAACTCTTTTTTCCTTTTGTTCATTGAGTGAAAAATGTACCTTGAGACACCATGCATTTGTTTGGTATTCGACACTCCTGACAACATGTGGATTGGAATTCTAGCTAAATCCCCAAGAAACTTATTTCTAAGATCAGAATATGCAGGACATACAAACAAAAAGTGCTGTTCATCTTCCTGTACTGACTTACAAAATGGACAGGATCTCTTCTGAGGAATATTGCTAAATCGATGTACATTTGCATTGATAGGTAGAACATTAAACCTGGCTTGGGAGATGGCAACTCTAAAACAGTATGTATCCATGTCGACACGTATTTTTCTTTTTCAAAAAATATTTTAAATGATCTGTAGTTGTCATATCTGTTACGGTCTCTTATAGTGCCAGACCATTCTTGAATGTATAAATCAACAAGTCTCTGCTTAAATAGTCTTAGAAAAACTTTGATCTGACCAACTCCGTGCTGCAACCAAACAAAACTAAATCCTGGAGAGAGAGAAACAGAGAGAGAGAGAGAGAGAGAGAGAGAGAGAGAGAGAGAGAGAGAGAGAGAGAGAGAGAGAGAGAGAGGTTTTCCAACATGATGAGGTGTGGTTAGTTACTTCTGATGCATCAAGTGGATTAGAAGGTGATTGTTGTAGGTTGTTAATGATTGGTGCAGTTTAACTAAACCAGGAAGAGAATTCCACAACAGAGGGCCTGAGTACAGTAAACTAGATTTGAACAAATCTATTCTTGGGTTGGGGACAGCAGGCTTTACAGTATTTCTGGAATGATTCATAGGAAAGTTATCTTTTAAGGATGTGGGGATGGCTCCTGCCATTATCTTGTACATCATGATGCCTTTGTTATATTTTAGTCTTTGGTGTAGGGGAAGAATATTTAACTGAGTATAATTTACTTCTAGTAAGGTTGTTTTCTTCAAAAGGACGAGTTTAAGAGCACGTTTATGCAGGCTTAACAACGGTTTCAAAGTGTTTGTACTGGCAGAATCCCACAGGGTTGAAGCATAATCTATTGAGGATTGTACATAAGCTTGAAAAAAAAATTTCCTTGAGTGAAAGTCAAGAAAGTGTTTAATTTTAGTCAACTGGTATACTCTTTGGGATAAATACTTGCATAGGTGAGAGATGTGGTAGAACCAGCTGAAATTTTCGTCGATTGTTACTCCTAGGACTTTGTGGTGAGAGATTTGTTCAATTGCCTCCTTATTGATCTGGATGGGAAACAGTTTGAGATAAATTTTGTCGCTTTTGTCTGGTGGTGATAAGCATGCATTTTGCTTTTTTTTTGGTGTATTGTCATTTGGTTCAGTTCTGTCCATTTGACAAAGTCATCAGTGCTTTTTTGTAATATAGTTGCAAGATAGTCAATGTCGTTATGACTCGTATGTATGATTGTGTCATCTGCAAATAGTTCAAATTTAGATTTGATGTGTAGAGAAAGGTCATTTATATATAATGGAAAGAGAATTGGCCCTAGTATGGATCCTTGTGGTACTCCATAATGAATGGGCTTCAGTTTGGATGTGGATGTAGCTATTGAGACACATTGTTGCCTGTTTGTGAGATAGTAATTAAGTAGTCCTAGGGTTTCTGTAGAGATGTTATAAAGATTTAGCTTTTTGAAAAGTTTGTGGTCAATCGTATCAAATGCCTTTTTGAAATCTACAAATAATACTCTGCAAAATTTGTTTTCATTAATGTTTGATGGCCAGTTGTCTACAAGACTAGTCAGTGCCGTGTGACATGAATGATTTTGTCTAAATTCAGACTGATTAGGGTGAAGTAGATTGTTGATATCTATATGATGGAATAGGTGTTATTTATATGTTTTTCCAGGGGCTTTGAAAGCATAGGTATAATAGAGATTGGCCTATAGTTTGACGGGTCAGAAGTATCACCAGACTTGTAGATGGGTATCACTTTAGCACATTTGAAGGCGTTGGGGAAGTAGTTTTTGTCAAGACAAAGGTTATATATGTATGTTAGGGTGTCTGTGATAACTGGGGCTGATAGTTTTAATATTTTGCTGTCTATTCCATCAAGACCACGTGCTCTTGATTGTTTGAGGCGAGTTAGATAGTTATAGACCTCTGAAACAGATATGAATGGTATGTGAAGTTTAGAAGGAATATGCTTTTCTTGGCAGTAATGTTTTAATTGATTGAGCTCATTGGACTTTGAATTATCATTACTAATTACGTTAGAGGAAACATTGATGAAGTGATTAAGTTTTTCACTAGAAATGTCTTTGGTTACGTTTGATTTGGAAGATGGCTGATTGTTTGTTATCTGGTTTATTGCTCGCCATATAGTCTTTGAGTTTTGTTTGGAAGAAAGTAAGTTTTGGAAATATTTCTTTTTTTCTCGACGTTTTTGTGAGTTTATGGCATTCCTTAATTTTTTTGACTCCTCATAATATTTATTTTCTTTTAGAAAATCTCTAAGTTAGCATGCTTCCTCTAGTTCTTTTGTGAGCCAAGGCGGTTTGGGGACGTGTTTGATCCTAATTGTTTTTAGTGGAGCATGCTTGTAGATTTCAGTAAAAGTTTTTATCCAAAGCTCAATGGCTAAGTCTGGATCTGTAAAGTTGAATGTTTCCGAGAGCTTGGAGTTACATAATTCAAGGAGAAAAAGCTGTTCATCAATTTTTGCGAAAGAACGATAGGTTATAGTTTTATGGCCAGGTTTGGGAATTTTTGTTCCTTTTTTTGACCATGTGGCACAGACTGGATAGTGATCGCTGCAGTTGTAGACAGGGACACACGTTTCTATGATGTTTTTAGGGTTAGATGCGTAGATGTGATCAATAATTGTGCTTAAATTTGATGTGACACTTGTGGGTGAATTGACTAATTGGTGAAGATTGAGGGAATTCATAACTTGGGTCCATTGATTGTGAACTTTTGCTAGGTCAATATTGAAGTCTCCCAGTAAGATTATTTCCCTGGATTCTAATAGGACTTCGTTCATCATGGAGTCAAACTTGTCTATCCAATTTGTTCTTTCTGAAGGATTTCTGTAGCAGAACCCCATTACAATAGGGTGTGTACCTTTCACAGAAACTTTAATCCAGATAAATTCTACTTCCTGACTTTCTAGATGGGGAAAACGTTTGAATGTTACTGATTCACTAATATAAATTAAGATTCCTGTTTCTTTGGGTTGTTGTGGATCTCTTCGTAGGATTTTGTAACCGGGAATATATATGCCCGTATCCATTATATGCTTTGAAAGTCTTGACTCAGAAATACCAATTATGTGAAATGGTTTGCCTTGATTTGTGATGAGCATTGATATATCTTCGATTTTATTTACTGAATGGTTTATGTTTAGGTGGCAGATTCGTAATTTATCCTTGGAAGGCCATGAAGTATGCTTTGAATGCATCTGTTAGTTAGTTTAGTGAGGAATGTTAAAGTGTGTGTAAAATTTGCTGATGATGAAGAAAAATAAGTTGAAAAAGTAATAATAGGGGGGAGTCGAGTAGGCACTTGATTGGGACAAAAGATGAAATGTATAAGAAAGAATAAAAAATTATTAAACACTGAACATACAACAAACAATAATATATAAAAATTAATTTACTAACTCAATTAAACTCTCTGAAGTCTATTCAGAAGAACACGTTGAATAAACAGAACCAGCAATCAGGGGCACAAATAGTATGATACGGTTATGTATAAGAAGAGAGGTATAGAAAATGGAATGAAAAAAATATATTTATACAGAGAGAGAGAAAGAGATAAACAAAATAATACGAAATCACCTTGAACAGTCAAGGTAATACAATGTTGAAAAATATAAAAAGTACATCTGTAACAGCAATGGAAACAATTGTCACGGCCAGAATACTGAAGTATATCCTGATACACAATCAGTGCAGTCCTGAAGAATAGAATGTTGACACACGATCTGCACAGATCCTGCAATTTTTTTTTAGTCATGTGAAAGATGATCTGGCATGATCAGTCACTGTATGCTACACATTCAGAGCACAGCAGGTGAGCATACTTCGATGCGAGGGAAAAAGCCGTTTTCAGCCTCGTCAGACCCCGACTTTTGCCAGATAAAAGACCCCACGGCACAAAAACAATATCGTACTGTATGCATACACCTCTCTCCCACCATCTTGGATAGGTGTGGCGCCGGATCTGTGGCGACACCAGGGCTCAAAAGAGCTAGGAAAGCCAGTTTGTCGGAAGGAATCCTGGTAAGTGTACGCGACAAAAAACAAGCATTGCGAACAAGAATAATGACAATATACAGTAATATGATACACCAGGGCAAAGTGGAGGGTGGCCGCCACATGCGCGCACACAAACCAACACACTGATCAGCGCGTG